>JACEIK010001270.1:154313-164530 GCA_018107945.1 Datura stramonium
TATTAAGAGGTATCATTTTAATATTTAACTGCTAAAATACGAATATAGATTATAAGCGTTTAGCGATATGTACGATACTTCTTTCAACAAAGATATAATTCTTGACAATGAGTTCAACATCTTAGAAAATAATGTCAGCAATTTAGATATGTAGTGATTGAACAGAATTTGTGAATATTAAAAATTGATAATGATGTTTGAATGTTAATTGGAGTTGTCAATGAAACTAAGAATTAAGAAAGATAGTTGTGAAAAGAAAATCATTTCAATTCTAAAGTGAATAGTCATTTAATTTCTCCATTTGATAAAAAATATGTAGAAACCAAACACCAATATTTTATTTAAAAAAACATGTTTTTTGAATAATATTTCGAGTTGTATCAAGCATACCCTAAAATCAAAGAAGTTAAATGGACCCCAACTCTTGCATGGAGTGCCCGAATGTATGGATAGCTCTAACTAAGTAGATCATATAAAATAATAGCGGGATTAGTTATCTTCATAGGCGAACTTACATGGTGGATTGGGGATGCACATGAACCCGTTAAATTCGAAAAAAAACTGGATACGTATGCATATACCTTGTCATACTATTTAAGAGGATCCCTCAAACATATCTATTGGGTTGAGTCATTTGGTCAGCGAATAGCTTAGGCTCATGAGTGTTGTTGCGCGACCTGGGTTTGAGCCTTGGGTGCTACATCATTTTCGTTTTTAGCTGCATAAAGCATGCAGGTGGCAAGTTTCGAACATGCAATCTAATCTATGCAAAGTGGTGCTCAAACCACTAGTCTATTGAACTCAATTCAACAAATTAACGCATTTAACTCATATTTATTTGCTAGGACATTAATTCTATAGGTGTTATGAGAGATTTTAGTATTTCCTGATATACCAAAAATATACATTTTCAGTGAGGACCATAGGAATGGTATCTTCTGTGCCAATTTTTTTATTTTTTGGGGTCCAAAGGACTTTATTACCTTTTCTTTCTTTTGTTTTTTTGGTCCAAAAGACTTTATTACTTGTTCTTTTTATCTGTTTTGGTCCAAAGGACTTTATTACCTATATATCCTTACATCTGATGAGTTTTTAATTATGTAGCATGCATGGACCAATTTTTTTCCTATATATAAGATATCATATGAATACACACAACTATAATAACACTGATATTCTTTATTATGGCAATTAACTATTCATGTAATACTGGCTCAAAAATTCAAAGGGGTTCTTCTTCTTGAATAGTATAGTATTTTTATTTTTCTGGTAAGCTAATTATAGTATGAACCAGAAATCTCCAAAAGCAAGATTCTTCTCTGCCACAATGAAATGAAAATGGGCACATAGTGATTATACAATGGGCCAATTTGCTCTGTGCATCAATGCACATTGGGACTTCAGAGGAAGAGAGAAAAGAGGATGAGTTAAGTTTGTGTGAGTGATTGGATTGATAGAATAATTATTGGTTTAATAAATCGATAACTTTTTAAACTTGTCAATACAATTTTATGTAGATATTTGAATTAAGATTTGTTCTTATTGAACACCTGAATACATAATAAAATGTTCTTATAATACACTTGCAGTTCAAATTCTAAATTATTTTTTGCACACATTTTAAAGTACTTATTAAGTAGTTAACCACTTAAAAAACAATCTTTTTAAGTATAAATATTAGCCTCAATTGGAATAGGCCCTAGGTTTAGTGGCTTATAGAGGCAAATACATATAATTAAATAAGGTGACCTATTTATGTCATGAGCATTTGAGAATACGTTCAAATAATTCTTAAAATATTTGAACTAAAATTGTCTAATATAAACACTTTATTATGTGTTTAGGTGGTCAACTGGAACAAACCACTACTAGAAATAGAGATTTTTCCCATCGCAAATCAGTGAAAAATTTGTGTTATAAAACATGATTTTTTCACTCATTCCCACCGAACCAGTTCACCGGAAAAACACATGGTGGCAAACAGATTCTCACTGAAGTAGTGGAAAACTTCACGATTTTTTCATGTGAAAATACTATTATTTTTTCTTTTCCCATCGATATCAGTGGGAATATCCACTTAATATTTTTTGATGAAAAATTTCAATGGGAAAATAGTGATTTTTTTAGTAAGTAGTGAACTTTAATTCGAGTGTCTAAATGAAATTTGATTACAAGTTTAAAAGGTTAAGCTATGTATTAAGCTTTTTTGCCACTTGATTTAGTGTCAGGTGTCAAACTCTTGATATTAAACAAGAAATATCCTTTTCGAGTCTGATTTCATCACGGGGTCACATGATCTAAAATTGTTCAAAGAATATGGAGAATAGATTCTTGAAGGGCTGCTTAAAAATCATGAGCACAAGTAGGTCATTTGATTTTTTAAAATGATTTTCCCTACATGCCAAATGACACTTATATTATCATTTTTTTTCAAAAAGGAAAATAAGGATCATTAAAAATAAATTCCACACTATCAAACCCTAGAATTGTATTGTACATTTTGTGCAAAAACAAATTAGTTCTACACCATGTCATTTGTTGGACAATCTTGGAACAATTCGATATGATCAATGTCACTACATACACCCTATATGTTTTCACATGTATCATTTAGAACATGTGTTAGGTACAGTATATCAAATGCTTGTATCAATTATATGTAGTGAAATGTATTTACTTGTATATAGATTATTTTTTCCTATATCAACTGTTTGTATTCGAGAGTTGTTTCATTATCATTTTTTTTTTAAAAAATTCAGCATATAGATGTCATCTTTTATTATTTGTGGAAGAGAGTCAAATATGACACAAAAAATAATATACAAATACATCATTGCACCTTATATCTATGGGTGGACATGGTATAATAGATACCGAACATTATATTAAAATTGAAATATTTGATATCGCGATTTTAATATGGTATATGATATATATTTTTAAATTTTTTTTATTTTCGATATGGTATTCGGTACTTATAAGAAGAACACCAAAAACTGAATACCATACTGACGGAGCAGAGACTTTGAAGTGTTATGCATTTGTTTTGATGATTTGATAAACCTATCAAGGAACCAGTTATGATGTTGTTCCCTATTTTCAGAGTCAACTCTTACAACTGTAAAAGCAACATTATAGTTGTCACTATCATCGTGATAGAGACACAACAAAGTAGCAGCACTACTATGGTCTTAGCTCTTGACCAACTAACAAAGATTCCATCTATCACTCGTCTTCCCATACAAATTGAACAAGACAAGATGCAAAACCTAGTTTTGCATAATAAACATTAGTCTTTTTCTACACCTGAAAAACTGTCGCACCTTTCCAGAGACAAAGTTGCAACAAACCTGAAGAACCCATTCCTTATCTAGGTTGTTGAGTATTTGTCTTTTTCTATTCACATTTTAAACCTATTCCTCATTTGAGAAGTCTTGTGTAGGTTATTGTCTGTTTGTATTTGAACCTTTTGAGATAAACTAGAGCTAGCCTTGGTTGTCTTTGTAATAAAGTTATTACAAGGGGCTTACAATAGAGTGATTGTAAGGGGAAGGAATTAAAAGTTTAATTTCTAGGTTACAATAGGTTGTAATATAAATATTGCTCGGCTATTACTAAGTTGGGAAATCCAACTAGGGTAGATCGTGGGTTTTCCTCTCTTGAGCAAAGAGATATCCACGTAAACATCCTGTGCTCTTTACTTTTTATTTTTAACTGTGGAACTAGGTGAGGAACCTAGTTGTCTATATCATTTAATGGACTCGTGAAAACTATCAATTGGTATTAGATCAGGTTCTTTCCGAAAAGTTAACACCTAGAAAGGATCTACTAAATGGCTACTCCGCTGATACTAGAAGAAGGACAATCTACCATTAGACCATTCAAATTCAACGGCAAACACTATGGGTGGTGGAAGACTATGACATACGAATTCATTATGGCTGAAGATTCTAAGCTATGAAACATTATTTGTGATTGACCTTCATCCCTATGATCACAACTGAAGGAGAAAATGCTAGACTGGTCCCAAGACAAGAAAGGAATACAGCACTACAGACAAGAGAGCTGTGGAAAAGAACTTCAAAGCAAAGAAGTTCCTTGTGTGTGGAATAGGAATGGATGAGTACAATCGGATTTTAGCTTGTGAAACGACTAAGGAAATCTGAGAAGCATTGCAGACTGATCATGAAGGAACAAGCCAAGTAAAGCAGTCAAAAATAAATATGCTAATCACTTAGTATGAGCTTTTCAAAATGAAGGAGGGAGATTCCATATAAGAGATGCATACTAGGTTCACCTCTATAATCAACGAGCTTCACTGTCTGGGGAAGTTATTAAGACAAACAAGCTTGTCAGGAAGATATTCAGTGTGTTATCTGATTCCTGGGAAAGCAAGGTTAACGCCATCTCAGAAGCCAAGGATTTGGAGAAGTTCGCCATGGATGAGCGGATTAGCAACCTCAAGACCTACAAACTAAAGAAGTAGCAGGATCTTAAAAGAAGAGAGCCAAAAAAAGAGAAAAGTCTAGTTCTTAAAGCTGCCAAGAGTGACTCTAGTGAAGAGGAATCTGACATGACCTATCTCACACGCAAATTTCAAAGTCTAGTGATAAAGAATGGCAATTTTCTCAAGAAGGGAATTACGAACAGATATCCAAAGGGGAATGAATGTTATCACAAGTGTGGAAAGCCTGGACACTTCATCAAAAAGTGTCCTCTTCATAAGTAGGACCATTATCAGAACAACACTTAGAAGGTACCTAAGAGGAACCAAGTACTAAAAAAGTTCAAAAGAATAAATGTTGTTGATATGGTCGTGAAACAAGCTATACCTCCCCGTCCGGGAAACCTCCAGTGTATCTAACGATGGAGATGATCAAGAAGACACATCCATGTTTTCTCAAGATGATGGATCCTCAAATTACGAGCCTATATTTATATAGATGACCAAATCAAATGATGAGGATGAGAAGGAGGTAAATTTTCTTAACATTCAGAAGAACCTCAAAACTTATTCTCAGAAGGAGTTGAGAGCTCTTGAGAACATGAATAGATGCATATCATGGTCTTATCAAAGATAAAGACATGTTTGAACTAGATCAATCTGAAGTAGAAAGTATCTCTATGGTTGATAGGGTCACTAAGTTAAATAAAGAACTTAGGGAGGTATTTAGAGAAAATTCCATACTTAATGATGAGCTTAAAAAGTGCATGGACAGTAAGTTGAAAGGAAAGAAGGTAAACAATATGATTCAGCTAGAACTCAAAAATGAACTTGAAATTAAGCTGAATCTTACTACTCAACCCAAAAGATATATGGAACTTGAGAGTGACCTGATCAAAGCCGAGACTGATCTTGACAAGTCACTCCAGTGGACCTGGTTCTCTCAAGCATTGGCCTCTGTGAACAAGAAAAATGTTAACTAGAGAAGGCATTAGTTTTCAAAGAACCAAGGCTTCCTATAATCCTCATAGCATATATGTGTCAAAGTCTGGTAATTAGTTGTATTCTCATTGTGGTCAAAAGGGACATTATAAGGATGCTTACCAAGCTAGAATTCATGCTGCTAAAAAGAACTTGAAGTTTATTGAAGTGAGCTTAGCAGTAGAGGGACCTGATCCCCAAGGGAGAAAATCTAGTCTGCCAACATGGACCAGAAAAAATCTTATTCACCCTTTTTATCACTCAAAGGAACCCAAGCTGATTTGGGTTCCTAAAGTTAATCAATTACTCTATTTGCATATTATATGAGAGGAAGTAGTCAAAATGGTTTATGGATGGTGGCTACTCGAAGCATATAATTGGTAGAATGGAAGATTTCCTCTCACTCAAAGCCCTTCAAGGAAGGAGTGTGTCCTTTGGAGATGGAACGAAAGAAGACATTCTTGGTGTGGGAAAATTGGTAAATCTCTTGCTCAAGTCATTGAGAACGTGTACTATGTGAATGAGTTGAAGTATAGCTTGCTGAATGTTGCTAAATCTGTGACAGAGGAAATGAAGTGAGATTAATCTTAGCTTCATGCATAGTTACAAACATTGAAACTGGAGAAGTGATCCTGGTTGCAAAAAAGATACAAAATATCTATGTGGTTGACTTGAACTCCATAAGTAGAAATGATGTAACCTACTTCAATGCCCTAGATATTGATACTGAATTGTGGCACAGATGACTTGGACATGTGAATTCCTCTCTTCTGAACAAGATGGTAATGAAAGACCTAGTTTGTGGCTTACCTAAGCTGAAGTTCACATATCACAAGGTATGTGATGCATGTGTGAAAAGGAAGCAAGTTCGTTCCAAGCCTAAGAAGAATGTGAGCACCTCTAGGCCACTTGATCTACTTCACATAGATCTGTATGGACCAATAAAAATTGCTAGTAGAGGAGGGAAGAAGTACATTTATGTGATTGTGGATGGTTATTTTAGATTCATATGGACAATGTTCTTGAAGACCAAAGATGAGACATTCCCCGTGTTTGTCGCCTTTGCAAGTAGATCCAAGTTAGATTTGGAAACAAGATTGTGAGAATTAGGTCAGATCATGGTATTGAGTTTAACAACAACAACAATAACCCAGTATAATCCTACCAAGTGGGATATAGGGAGGGTAGAATGTACGCAGAGAGGTAGAGAGGCTGTTTCCAGTAGAACCTCGGCTTTAAGAGAACGATCATGGTATTGAGTTTGAGATTGCAAATTTTTTTATGAGTTTTGAGCTGAAAATGGAATAAGCCACAACTTCTCTGCTCAAAGAACACCACAACAAAATGGTGTTGTTGATAGAAATAACAGAATACTTGACGATATAGCCAGATTAATGTTGATAGCTAGTGGGGTGTCCAAAAAGTTTTCTGCAAAAGCTGTCAGAACAGCCTGTTATGTGATAAATAGGTGCATAATTAGGTCTTTGGTGGAGAAAACTCCATATGCGTTGCTGAATAGGAAGAAGCCCAAGCTAACCTATCCTGGAGCTTTGGGTTGCATATGTTTTGTTCTAAACAATAACAAGGAAGCCTTGGAAAAGTTTGATGCTAAAAGTGATGATAGAATCTTTTTGGCTACTCTTCACAAAGCAAAGCTTACAAGATCTTCAACAAAAGAACTTAGTGTGTAGAAGAAAGTGTGCATGTGATCTTTGATGAGTCAATAGAAACTGGTGAAAAAAATATAAAAAGTGATGAAGCTAAGGTTGGGGATTTCCTGTAGCTTAAAAAGGAATCTAGTGAAGGATCAGAAGGGAAAATAAATCAACTAGTCAAATCAAGCAAGATGATAATGTTGACTCCCAGACAGATAGTCCAAAACCTAGTTTCACTTCAGTTCCTCCAAAAATTGAACAATATGTGGATGTCTTTGAGGGTAACACTTAAGAATCCATACATGAAGGTACCACTGACAAAGGATAAATAGAGGAACCTGGTACAACCAACCGATAGAGACAGGATCCTTCAGCAATACAAGTCTCAAATTAAAAACATAGGGGATCTCATCCATTAGAAAATGTGATAACTCCTTTGGATTCAGAAAATCATACCAGATTTAGGTCTCGAAATATGTTTGCCTATACAACCTTTCTATCTCGGGTAGAACCCAAAAATATCAAGGCCTTGATGGATGTTGACTGGATCATGGTAATGCAAGAAGAGCTTCATCGGTTTGAAAGAAATCAAGTATAGCACCTAGTACCTAATCCTATCAACAGAATCATCTAGGGACCAAATGGGTGTTCAAAAATAAGTTGGATGAAAAGGAAAACACCATAAAAAACAAAGCAAGACTACTTGTTTATGGATATAATCAAGAAGAAGGAATAAACTATAATGAGACTTTTGCTTTAGTTGCCAGAATAGAAGTCATCAGAATTCTTATTGCCTTTGCATTTCATATGCAGTTCAAGTTGTTTCAAATGGATATGAAGAGTGCATTTACAAATAACTATCTAAAAGAAGAAGTCTATGTCAAGCACTCGCCTAGGTTTAAAGATCATCAGCGTCCTACTTATGTGTTTAAGCTTGATAAAGCTTTGTATGGGTTGAAGCATGCTTGAAGAGCATGGTATAAGAGATTATCAAAATTTCTCCTTGACAATGACTTCAAAAGGGGAAGACTGATAATACTCTATTTTTAAAGATTAGGGGAAGGAAGCTGTTAATTATTCAGGCGTATGTTGATGATATTATCTTCAGGGCCACTATAGATTCCCTGTGTGAAGAATTTGCAAAACTCATGAGAAGTGAGTCTGAAATGAGAATGATAAGTGAGTTGAATTTTTTCCTTGAATTGCAAGTGAGCAGACACTTGAAGGAATCATAATTAGTTAATAGAAGTACATCAATGAGCTGCTAAAGAGATTCGACATGAAAAATGTTAAGCCTATCGTGACGCCCATAGCAACTGCAACTCATTTGGATGTTGACGAACCTGGTTCTTCTATGAACAAAATAATGCATCAAGGTATTATCGATTCCCTACTCTACCTAGCATCTAGTATTTCAAATATTGTATTTAGTGCAGGTATATGTGCGAGATTTCAGTCTTGCCAAAAGGAATCCCACTTAAAGATGCCAAGAGAATTCTAAGATATCTCAAGGGAACACCTAACTTGTTCTTTTCTATTCATCTAGATATGACTATAACCTGTTTTCTTGGTTATTCCTTGATCTCATGGGGGACCAAAAAAACAAAATTCAGTTGCTCTCTCTGCTATTGAAGCTGAGTATGTCGCCTCTACTTTATGTTGTGCATAATTGTTGCAGGTAAAACAATAACTTGGGGACTTTGGGTTTCGACTTAGTGTGTGCCATTACTATGTGACCATACCAGTGCGCTCAACATGGAAAAGAATCCAGTATAGCACAACAAAACCAAGCATATTAATGTTAAGCACCACTTTCTAAGGGATAATGTTTAGAAGAGGTTAAAATGTATGAAATTCTGCAGAATGGAGGACTAGGTAGCAGAAATTTTCACAAAGGAATTGCATAGGGAACACTTCAAAAAAAATTAGTTGAAGCTGGGACTAATCCAGATGCACCAATAATCCTTCACCAAAATCATCTCTCAACTTGGCTATGATTAGATTGAGGGTATATGTAAGGAAGGCCTTTGAAAATGTCTAACTCAGTTCTATACTGTTACAAGTATGTATGCATGGTGTCTTTACCATTGAATAAGGATATGAACCGGGTTAACATCTTCTAAATGGTGCTAGATTTTCATCAAGAGGGACCAGGTTCTCATCACAAGTTAGTATGTTCAACCGTATGTTCAACCATATAACTGAGTATTAAAAATAGTTATAGTGCCACATCATTATTTTCTCACCTCTCTTAAAGAATTGTACTTCTCTCAAATGTCACATCTCTCTGCCTCACCCGTCACATCGTATCTGATCCGCTACTTAAAACTTTCTCCACTAATCTATTTCTCTTATCCTTTTCATCTCTCTTAAAATCAAAAACTCTATCACTGCTCAACTTATTTTCCTTTATCTCTCTTCAACCTATCTAAAGATATTTCTTCTTCTCTTTCGAAAGAAAACAGAAAAAAACTTCTTCTTCTCTCTGACTCTTCTCTTAAACATGTCTTTGTATACTCCTAAATCTCTTCTAAACCCCTTCCCAAACCATCTTCTCCAAACACTCAAACTCGCTCTCTCACAACAAGGGACCAGGACCCCTCACTGTCATAAGGGATCTCATTCTCGACACCCCTACCTCCTCGAAATCACCATCCTCACCCACTCTTCTCCGCTCCAGGAAGAGTCCAAATCCCAAGAGACTTGTTACACCCTGTAAATTTCCGGCACATAGATGGCCTATTCGCGTGTTGGTTAAGAGTATTTGAAAGCCATATATGCTAGAAAAAGGCCCGGAAAAAGATCGGACAAGCGCTAAGTCGGCGCGTCGCGAGGCAAAATGCGACTTATAAATCGCATTCCAGGAATGCGATTTATAGTGTCCATTATATATAGCCCCCACTTCGGTTATTTCATCACATATCATCAAATGATTTCCAGAAAACTCAGCAAACAGAGAGAAGACGAAGAGGGTAAGAAATTATCGTCCGATTACGCTGCCAAACGTAGTCCAAATCTAAATTAACCTCAGGTACCAAGGTATTTAGCAGCAGAGAGCATTCCTACGGATTTTGTTTCGCGAAATACGACCGACGAATCGTCGAGCTACCGGACTAAGGTAAGTAGAATTGCTCCAA
>JACEIK010001270.1:215501-286790 GCA_018107945.1 Datura stramonium
TTTACGTCACTCTAGAATATAAAAAGAATGATTATATGTTTTCAAAAAATACCTATTAATTAATAGGGTTATATTAGTTAAATTATAACCCCTATTAAATTTTTTTCTTAAAGGATGTGTGAACCTTATCCTATCAAGTAAAAAGAAATGGAGGGAGTATTATCTAATACAGAATTCTATGCAAGTACTTCCTTCGTCCATCTTTACTTGTCCATTATTGACTTGGCACACCTAAGGAGCAACAAATAGAATGACAATTTTACTATATCAACCTTTGCATATAACAAATTCAATACTTTAGATTAAGGGTAAATTAGGAACTAAGTGATAAATTATATCTTGATTGCTAAGAGTAGACAAGTAAAAGTAAAGATCTATGTTTAGTATAGTAAACAAGTAAAAATGAATGAAGAGAACCTTAAAGTGTCTATGCATCATACCAAACGGCCACTTGTAATTGTCTCATTTGCCGACTCTTGGTCAATGAGCTTTTCTTTTTCTGCAGAATATGGAAACAATCGTTTGAAGGCCATAAAGAATGTTTTACATGTAACTTTGACTACTTCAAAGACCTGCTTAAAGACCAAAGATTTATTACTTCAAAAGATTAGCATCAGCATGAAAGAAAGATGAAATTTTGAAAATGAAGTCATCTAAATATGAACTCTGTATGAAAATAGCAGAGGCACATATTACTCATTTTCCAAATAACTTGGTTAGAACATTTTATTTTTCACATTGTTAAGACATCTATCAATACCAAGCACAATTGGCAAAGCAGATAGTCCTTTGCTTATTAAACAAATGAATATGTATTTTCATGCCTAGCCAACAGTAAGCCAAGAGAATGGAGTTTCACTTACCTAAGAATAAATATTAAGCCGTCTGTAGAAGATGCCAAGAAATACAATGCCAAATTTCCAGCTGAGACAATATTTTTTAACTATATTGATGCTCACCAAATACCAAACCAGGTCTGCAAAAGAAATGTTAATTCACAAAAGAACAACCAGAAATTAAGCCTTAAATGATGGTGTGGAGCAGCATCTAACAAATACCTTGTCGACGGAGGCGAAATAACTTTAAATATTGGTATCAGCTTTTGGTTAAATACCAATAAGAAGTACAAAGGAATCCTTCAAACTCGAAGAAATCATGGAGTCTTTCAAATTCTGCATCTCCCTTCTTGTCCTTCAGATTCTCTTGACCATTTCACGTACAACCGCGGCAGTTTCACCGAGCTGTCGTGTGGTTTTCAGAGAATATATTGGAGCTCAAGGCAGGAATGTCACATTCTCTGATGTCCCAATTAATCCAAATGTTGAGTTTCACTTCCTCCTCTCTTTTGCTATAGACTACACAAACACAAATTCACCAGAACCCACTAATGGTGACTTCCTGGTCTATTGGGACACTGATAACCTAACCCCTTCTCATATTTCTTCCATCAAGGCCAAGCATAAAAATGTTAAGGTAGGTATGAGTCTCGGTGGCGATACAGTGAATGGTAAAAATGCCACTTTCGCTCCTACATCAATTGCTTCATGGGTAAAAAATGCAATATATTCAATCACCAAGATAGCGAAAGAATATAACCTGGATGCAATCGATATAGATTATGAACACTTCAATGCAGATCCGGATACATTTGCAGAGTGCATGGGGCGACTGTTGTACTATCTTAAACAAAACAATGTCATATCTTACACATCAATAGCACCATATGCAGATGATTCAGTGCAGGTGCATTATTTAGCACTCTGGAGAAAGTATGGTCATCTAATAGACTATGTCAACTTCCAATTTTACGCCTACAAAAAGGGCACAACCATTACTCAATTCCTGCACTACTTTGAAACCCAGAGCTGCAACTATAAAGGAGGCAAGATTCTTGTGAGTTTTGGAACTAACAATGTTGGTGGCTTGTCTCCTGAACATGGATTCTTTGATGCATGCAGCATACTAAGGAACCAGGGAAAGCTTCATGGTATCTTTATTTGGTCTGCAGATGACTCTATGAAGGATCATTTCCTATACGAAAAGCTGTCACAGGACCTCTTAGCAAGCGCAACTTAAATATCTTGCAACTATTTTAGACAATCTATTGTAGGCCATGACAAAAGATAAAAATTGGAATGGAAGAATGTTATTTCTAACTTTGGAGGCTTCTCTAGGAAATAAGACATGTTTGAGTTTCAGATGTACAATTCCCACATGTGCTAAAGCTTACTCTTCACGGGAAAATATTCCTTCTTAATAAATATAGCTTGCAACACTAAAAGGACTAACACAAAGCATTTTACCAAAATGCAGGTGTCAATTAGACTGACCAGCAGCATTATTTAGGTCTAATCATGTAATGAGACACATTATAACACTTCTACCTGAGTACAGATATGTCATAAAATGCAGTAGCATGCACGAATATAAAGGTAAAGACTAATAGGTACTTGATTTCTATAATTACTCCTTAAATTAGATGCCTAGAAAATACACAATTGAGAATTTTCCAGTTTCAAAGCAAGCAATCCCTTCAGTATCTTGAGTAAAGAAAGTAAAACATGCAAGTTCTTTCACCAGCTTGCAGTCTCACCAGCATTATGTCCTGCAAGTTGCCCAAATCCTTGCACTTTGCTTCACGTACATCATCACTCTCAATGCATTTGGGGCCAAATATTTCACCCCAAGTACACACTTTCTCCTTCTGTCGAATTGCTCAACTCAAATCCTTTAGCTCAAAGAAGGCAGTCAGACTATGTTAACCTGCGAAAACCAAATAAGCAAAAACTCCATGCATAACTAAAATGTTGCTCCCATCAAAGAAAACAGATTAGAGAAACATTTTCCAGTTCAGAAGAAAACTGCATAGTTCTTTAATACTTGCTTCTTTTTCCCCATTTCCTTTCTCTACTGCGGTTATTGGACAGCAATGTTATCTTGCTAGCCTAAGAAAATGGACTGACTGGGTTTAACTTTCAAGGATATGTCATGTAAGAATTTGGAAGAAGTGAGAAAAGCATATCCAAAATTGTGCCAGTATGTTGTAGAAGTGAAGAACTACCACTTAGTGTCTATGCATAAGCATTTGAACCATCCTGTGCAATAAATTATTCCAGACTGTTCTTTGTAAACAAGAAAATAAGAAAAGGACAACTCAGTATCAACTATCCAAAGCATTCATACCCCATAAGTTGTAATATCAATTGTAAAAAGTCGATCAGATTGAGGAATGGTACTATCAACTTGAGCCAAAGAAACAATACTCAGTATCATCTTGGCTGATACTTAAGAGAGAACCTCGATGGTTTTGAGGAATTCCAGAGCAGAATAGGTAAGTTACATTGAATATGCATTTTACCTTTCCAAAAACCCAGTTTGCTAGCCAAACACCATGGACCCTATCCTTTGTTGTATTGCTATAAACACAGAAATGCAGGATTACGAAACTACAAATTAAGTTCTTGTAAAAAATTTGGAACACAATTTGAAGGAGACAGATGCAAAATGACTCAAGTTTGCGCTTGTGCTCAAGGAAGCAAATGCAGCAGATCAAAACAAAACAGAACTTGAAGGCCAAAAACTGTTACAAGTAGCTTTGACTGCTTGAAGTCAATGAAGTGAACATTTATTATCTTTTAGAATGTTAGAAATGTCAATGTCCTGTGACACCAAAACTTAACCACTTCAAAGTTTAACAGGTTTTCCTTTGCACGAAAGAAACATGTCATCTAAATATGACCTCTACACGAAAATGGAAGATGCATATATGACTTATATTCCACACAACTTGGTTAGGATATTTTAAATTTTAACATTTAACATTTACAAGACATCTCACAGTACCTAGCACAATTGATCTAGCAGAATGACCTTGTTGATACAAAAATGAACATGACATTTCATGTCTTGCCAGCCAGCCAATGAGAGGGAGGTTCACTTACCTAAGAATATTTAATAAAGCCGTCCAGAGAAATGCCAAGAAAGACAATGTCTGGCCTCTAGAGAGGAAGTTTCACTTACCTAAGAATATTCAATAAAGCCGTCCAGGGAAATGCCAAAAAGACCTGGCTTCCAGCTGAAACATAATCTATTAATAGCATGGATGCTTACAAAACCAGGTCTCAAAAAGAGATATTACTCACAAAAGAACAAATAGAATCTAAACATTGTATGATAATCGGCGAGCATACAACAAATGCCTTGTTGAAGGAGAAATATTTTAATCGCCATCTACTTTGGTTAAATAACAATAAGAAGTACAAGGTATCCTTCCAACTCCAAGAAAGCATGGAGTCTTTCAAATTCTACATCTCTCTTCTTGTCCTTCAAGCTCTCTTCAACATTTCCCCTACGGTCGAGGCAGTTCCAGCATTCCGCCCTGGGGTTTTCAGAGAATACATTGGAGCTGAGGGAAAGAACGTCACATTCTCTGATGTCCCAATTAATCCAAATATTGAGTTTCACTTCCTCCTCTCCTTCGCTATTGACTACACAAACACAAAATCACCAGAACCCACTAATGGTGACTTCCTGGTCTACTGGGACACTGATAACCTCACCCCTTCTCAGATTTCTTCCACCAAGGCCAAGCATAAAAATGTTAAGGTAGGTATGAGTCTCGGTGGTGATACAGTGAATGGTAAAAATGCCACCTTCGCTCCTACTTCAATTACTTCTTGGGTGAGAAATGCAATATATTCAATCACCAAGATAGTGAAAGAGTATAACCTGGATGCAATAGATATAGATTATGAACATTTCAATGCAGATCCAGACACATTTGCCGAGTGCATTGGGCAACTGTTGTACCATCTTAAACAAAACAATGTTGTCTGTTACACATCAATAGCACCATATGCAGATGATTCAGTGCAAGTGCACTATTTAGCACTCTGGAGAAAGTACAGTCATCTAATAGACTATGTCAACTTCCAATTTTATGCCTATGAAAAGGGCACAACCATTCCTCAGTTCCTACAGTACTTTGAAACTCAGATATATAACTACAGAGGAGGCAAGATTCTAGTTAGCTTTGGAACTGACCACAGTGGTGGCTTGTCTCCTAGACATGGATTCTTTGATGCATGCAGCATACTAAAGAGTCGGGGAAAACTTCATGGTATCTTTATTTGGTCTGCAGATGACTCCATGAAAGATCATTTTTTATATGAAAAGATGTCACAGGACCTCTTAGCAAGTGTAATTTGAATATCTTGCAACCATTCAAGATAATCCTTTGTAGGCCATGACAAAAGAGAAAAATTGGAATGAAAAGAATGTTATTGTTCCATGTGTGAATTTGTCCGCTTACTGTGGTCTTAACATCATAATCCAGATGCAAACAAGTCCAGATACAATTTCTAAAGGTTCTGAAAACTTACTTTTTGCAGAAAAGTATTGATTAATATAGTTTGTTTAATGCATTACATGACAGAGCAGACATAGGACAAATACAAGGAAATATGATAATCAAAATAGGACATGAAATGTACCCATGGAATTAGTTGAGGTGCACAAGCTGGCTCGGACACCACGATTATCAAATATATATATATATAGGATATAAAATGTAAAGCTTATAGCAGCCCACTTCCCAACTTGCCAGGTATTCTAACAAAATGCAGCAAGTACTACATGTAAAATACCTTCCTCAAATCTCTTTTGCCTAACAAAATGCCTATCCACTATCCAAGGTCCATTGTAGATGACTCGGAGGGCCTCGCTTCGTGCTTCCGTCATAGCACCATTTGTTGATACTCATCAGAACATGTCAAACTGTTTAACTTAAGCAACATTACTCCCTCATAATTTGTTACTCCTGGAGGCAATTCCTACTTTTCCACTTTGAGTTATACAGCATAGGATATTTTAAGAGCTTAGGTTAGTGATGCCTTGCCAGTAAGAGGAAAAAATTACAATGTCTTGTATTTTTGTTTGGGATTATCCAAATTTCAAAGGTATAAGATGAACAGCACAACGTAGGTCTCCTTACACTCACACTATTAGCTTCCAGAGGGTAGGAGAGGACGACAGGCAAAAAGAAGAGAATATTTTTTTACATTACTCTTTTCATGACATACAGTTATCATGATTCTCACATTCAATGCTGTGATTGTGGTGTCAGATTTTTCCATAAGTGTTTTTTATCAAGTAACACAAACACATTTCTTACACATAAAACTCACACTATCTAGAAAGATCAGAAAGCTAACCAGCCTCCTCAATTTGAATAATTACTTTTCATAGTAGTACTCCTCTAAAGCAAATTCTCTAACACTGCCCGAAACAGGTCTTCGCAAAAGTCCTGACCTCCTGTAGCAACTCAAAATCCAAATCTCTACCTTCATAAGCCCTTTCTCAACTCAAAGAATTATATTACCACCTCCCTATATCTCTTCCACTATAAGGATTAAGACGAAGCATTGTACCAAATTACATAAGGTGTCAAATAGACCGACAACATTATTCAGGTCTAATCATTTATGACCCATTATAATAAGTCTACCATTCTTCTTTCTTACATATGTGCTATCGAATGTCGTAGCCGGTATGGATATGGAGGTAAAGACTGAAGGTCACTTTGTTTCCGCAATATATGCATTAAATTAGATGCTAAAGTATGTAAAACATACAACTTCATTGACTAGCTTGCAGTTCAACCAGCATATGTCTGGTATATTGCCCATACCCTTGCACTTCTCTAATTTTCTTCATCAGCATCATCACTTCCAATCGTTTGGGGCCCAATATTCTATCTCAAGTAAACTCTTGCTCTTTATCAAATTGCTTAACTCAAATCCTTTAGCTCAAAAAAGGCAGTCAGACTATGTTACCCTAGGAAAACAGATTAGATGAAACATTTTCCATTTTTGAAGATAACTGAACAGCTCTCTTAAACTTGCATTCTTCTTTTGCGTTTCCTCTTCTACTGCATCTAATCGACAGCCATGAATTCTATCTTGCTAGCCCATGCAAATGGACTGACTGGCTTAAACTTTCAAAGGTACATAAAGTGAGAATTAGGAAGTAGTGAGGAAAACATATCCAAAAGTTTGCTACTGTGTCATACAAGTGAAGAACCACCACTTAACCAATCAAAACAAGCTCCAATAATTAGAGCAAAGATGTTACACAAATTTAAATAATGTGAAGAAACAGAAATAAAAATAAAAAAAACATGTTAGCTTTGCAGCTTTCAATTTGCTCAATCTGTACAACTATATGCCTCTTCTTTGTAAGATAGTTTAAATCCTAAAAATGTACCTTACCCAAAAAAATAAAAGATAGTTTTGAGTCCTAAATTCAATTCTGATTTGACAATCATTCTTCATTAGATCATAAACATTTCAAAATTGAATCATATCTCATAAAAGATAACTCGAACCGTTAGATCAATACAGCTTTAGCAATGATATCCAAAAGGGACAATTTTCCCCAGGTGTTACACAGAAAAGCATCACCAACAGCAGCAATAATCTTCCTACTACTCAGCTAATTCAATTACTTTTCACCTTCAATTCTTCTCTTTTTACTCTTTTTCTTACTACTCTGCTCTGTTGAACCAGCATTTTCACCAGCATCGGGATCCATACTCTTCATCTTCTTCCCTTCCTCCTCCACCTTAGACCCCAAATCTTCTTCCATTTTCCCCACGTCGTGCTCACTGTCGCCAACACCTCTATTTTTCTTTTTCCGCTTCTTCTTATCCCTACTTGTCATACCATCTTCCTTAACTTCCTTGAGCTCCGGTTCCATCTTCGCGGAACTATCAATTTTAACAAACTCCAGCTCATTTTTCTTGGATATTACTGTCTCTCCTTCTCCTATATCGAGCCGTTGCTCAGTCTTGATCAACTCCTGATCCTTCACCTTATCAATTTTTGATGAGTGCTTGATCTTATTCCTCTTATCAGCTTCCGGGTTTTCTTCGTTGCCAAGATTCTTGCTTTTCTTGTTTTCTCGGGACTCATTTGGGATATCCTCATTCTTCACTATGTCTTCAACCTTTAAACCCAGCTCGCGGTTTTTCTTGTGGTGACGCCTACTTTCTGAAATTTCCTCAACTTTGATATCATCAGTAAAATGCTCCTTTTTCACACTATTGGGGCTGAGTTTCTGATGAACCTTAACAAGCTTGTTGAATGAATCGGCAGCACGTTGGAGATATAAGGAAACGGCATGTGAAGCTCCATGGTCTGATGCAGCAAATTTGGAGAGGGATTTTGCTGCGTGAGAGAGAGAGATTGGGACTGTAGATGTTACTTTGCCTGATACAGTCTTCATAGGCTTGAAACTGTTGTTGCAATTTCGGTTGCTATGGTCCTCTGGAGATGGTGTTGTTGTCTGCTGGTGACGAGGGAGTTGGAGCTAGGGTTTTTGTTAGGGTTTTTATGATTTTGACTTTTGAGTTCCAAATTGTAAACCATCCAAGACTCACAATTGACCAATTCTTGCGGAAAACATGGCCAAATTTATTTATTTTTTGAGTCCATCTATTCGTCTAAAAATATTCTTAACCTATTATTTTGGCTCGATAATATCCCTCAAACTAACACTCCTAAATTTAATATTTTTTTGTAATTTGAAAAGGATACATAACTTATTATGATTGATCATAGCGACAGAGGCAAATTAGTAAACATGTAACGAAATTTGATTCTCCCTTACAAAAAATTGTGTATGTTTGTGGTTTGATTATATGTATGTCATAATAAGATGTACTACATGAATAAAGTAAAATACCTATTCACTTCAATTTTAGTATCACGTGAAAATTAAAGAAGGATGAGAAAGTATGTGTCTTATATTTTAATCAAGCTTGTTCCAAATAACTAACAATTTAAACAATGAAACATACCTTATGCATAAAAAATAAACAAAAGAAATTTTGGGTAAGGTACATTTTTAATTTGAAAAAAAATCAATTAGACGTATATAACTTATTTTTTTATCTTAATGATATCTTGTAACCACGCGAAGCGTGGCAAAATTCAATAGTATTAGATAACGATTGACGTAGATGGTGATCACGAACGACTCAATAAAATTAATGATTTCTAACACTAATATTTTATTGGAAGTCTTATATATATGTTTTTTATATTATAATTCAGATATGCATTATACACCATAAAAGTTTATGTTGTTATTTTTCCCGAACTAATTGCTAATAATATAATTATATGTTTAAATGAGATAAAATCTTTAACTTCACATACTAATATTGTTATTTATATTCAGTTCTATTTCCTTTATTTAGACATGAACTTTTTATTTATTTTAAAAAAAATAAAAAAAATTTTAATATTGTTATAAAAAATTGTATTTATAATATGAGAATTTAATTTGAAGTTTAGAATATTTTTACAAGAAAATTCTATTAATTTTAATATAACTTTTTAATAATTCATCAATTTCTAACTAAAAAAACAAAATATAAAATTAAAATTAAGAAAAAATTATAATTCAGAATATTAGCTTAATATATTCTTTTATTAATTTATTAATATTAGAATTTTAAAATTTAAATTTTAAATTTATTTTTCATTCTTTTTCTTCATCTTTCACTAATAAAGGAAAAAATGATCAATGTGAAAACTACAAAACAAAAATGCATCATCTTTAAATCATTCTTATGGTCGAATCTTCTGAGTGATTCCTTTTTTTTTTTTTTTTTATAAGTTAATTTATAAATTTCTACTTAATTTGAAAAATGAAAAAATAAAAAAATTAAAAAAATTAAAAAAATTAAAAAAATTAAATTCAATTTTTTTAATTTTTTTAATTTTTTTAATTTTTTTAATTTTTTTAATTTTTTTAATTTTTTTAATTTTTTTAATTTTTTTAATTTTTTTAGCTAAAATTTTGATTTGTAATTTATTTTATTTTATTTTATTAATTTAAAAAATATTAAAATTAAAGATTCACGGAGCTTATGCCCCAATGCCTCGGCTCGCGCCGACATCTTTTAAACCACAAATCTCAATTAAAACAAGGCAACAATGATAAAAACATTAAAGACAGTGAATTTGTTACTCAATTATAAGCGTGACAAAAATTTACTTCTTTAAGAATTTGAGTTTAAAAATTTAAAGTAAAATCATGAAAAATATGAAAAAAAAATTATACGTATAAGAAGAAAATAAAAATTAACGATAAATTTAATTTAATAAGGAATTTTTATCTATTAACTCACTCACCTCTCTACTAAATTTTTAGAAAAAAAGGTTAATTTTTTAAATTAATAATTATATAAATATAAATTATATGGTACTTTATATTTTTGGGCCTTAAATATTTGGGCTAAGGCAAGGGCTTCACCCAAAAAACCTGAAATTCTATTTAAAAGTCATCTTCTAGCGGATATATGTATTTTTATTAAAATTAGGTTTTAATGACAAACGTCTTAAAATTTGTATCTCCAAAAAAAAAAAAAACAAACGAAAACAGTTATTAGGAGTTCCCTTGTGGACTGTGGTCTTTCATTATAGTAAACCATCTTGAACTGCTTCAACTGGGTGGTGGCGGTTCAGGAAGATGAAGAAAACACAAGAGACGATTCAAGTCTTAAACAGCCATTACGTGAAGATGTTGGACCTAGAAAGATGTCAGTTGTTGAATTTTCTCGAGTTTGTTTCTGTTTTTTTTTTGAATGTTTGGTTATGTTTCATCATTTTTAATTTTGAATCACTTTTTGTTTATTGTTGGACAGAAAAAGCATTCAATTTTCTCTGTTCTCAGAGTCCGAAATTTTGAAATCAGCCGAAGTTGAAGTCTACCGTGGGCTTTACTATGAATCTACTAAAAAGCCTGTTCCAAATGGCTTGTTAGACCCCACATAGTAACCCTCTTTTCCACCTTTGAACTCTAATTCACTTTTAAAATGGTATACAACATACCCATGGAACACTCTGTTCACGGTGATAGAAGGCTGGTCCCAACTTGTGTATATACTATGAGCCCGTTTGGATTAGCTTAAAAAGACACAGCCTTTAAGCAAAAGTCTTTAAAAGCCAAAAAGCAAAAGTTGGGGCCCCCAACTATAGTTTTTACTTGTTTTAAACGGTTTTCAACTTTGCCAAACACTTAAAAAAGCTAAAAAGAAGAGATTAAAAGCTGATTGGACCAGGTTTTAATCAATCCAAGCACTGAGTTCTGCACTATATAATTTGTGGTTCAATGTATGGAGGTGTAGCTGTTGCGCTGGATTTTTTTCAGGGCTGCAGAGAGTAAAATGCAGCTTAGTTTTGTTTCTTGTCATAAACAGACAATTTACACCAAATTAAGAGACATGTTGCTTTCCGGAATGATGATATGCCATGCTGTCTGTTCTTTAGCATTGATAAATAAGTGAAATGACAAGGAGTGTGAAATCTTGTTTTTTTATCAACCGATATTCTCTTTAATTTTTAGCTTGTCTCTTTTGGAGTTTTGAACTTGCAGTCTGAAATAGCTTTCCTTTGTTTAAAGAAGTAGGAATGTGATTTGGGTGCGCATTAGAAGTTCTTTTGGTCTTGTTAGAGACTTGTATCAACTGTGAGATTTGGAGTATCTCTAGTTTTAGGGAACTCCTAATTTGTTTTTTCTTTGTGGGTGGCGTGAATGAGCTTCTGTTTCTAGCAGAAAAGAAGTTCTGTCGCTGTTCTTGGCATAGGCCATTTTTGTCTCAAAATGTTAAAACCATTTGCCAAACCAGAGTGAAATTTGACAAAACAATGTTGAAACATGAAATGTCTGGATCCTGGTTCCCTTAGACTTGTTAGAATAACAAGAGAATATGTGTTTAGCTTTATACACATCTAGATTCATTGTAGTTGATAGAGATGGCAATGGGGCGGGGGCGGGGAGGGGAGGGTGAGAGGGGTGTGGGGGCGGGCGGGAGGATTAGAGTTTTGTTGGGTGCGGGACGGTATGCGGGTTGGGGTTTAATTTTTAACCACTTTACGTATGACATAAGATTTTCAATCTACTACTATAAAGAAATTCATTATTCTTTCCCTCTTTATTAGTCCCTAGTACTTCAACTTTTCTGAATGAAAATATCCATTAAAGTTGGAATCGGGAGGGTAATTTCATTTTTTAAATCTTTATTCTTTGGTCAAAGCAGGCGGCCAACACTATTAATATTAGTCGAGCAAAAAGGCGAGGTACTATGGAGCAAATGTAATATTCTTAGTGAACTTAACGACGACAATATACTTAGGAGCGGTGATGCTTCATTGTTTATTTTGAGTTTCTTGACTTTATGCGGGACGGGTTCATGCGATTTTGTGCGGATTGAAATCTTTGCAGCAGAGTTTATGCGGGTTTTCCCCGCAGCCGCTACACCTAGCCCATTGCCATCCCTAGTAGTTGAGCAAAGAAAATCCTATAGAATATTTTATATGGTAAGATATTAGTGTTTAATTATTCAATACTTATATAACTTTGTTACTTTAGAGATAATTAAATACAAAATAATTAAACACATATCTTAAAGTATCTTACAAAAGAATCTATTATTTCCTTGTTCGGAGTGCATTGAATCTAGACATGTGTAAATTTAAACACACATTGTCTTGATATTCTAACAAAATTAGAGTTTACAAATTTATTTTGTATTTAAACACTGAATATCCTAGAGTATTATATAGATATTCTATAAGATTTCCTTTGTTCCAACTACAATGAATCTGGAAATGCGTGAATTTAAATACTATTGTCTTGATATTCAATAGGCCCCTTAAAACTCAAAAGAAGTGAAAGAGTAGCTTGAGTGTGTTTATTTGAGAACATAGGTAGTTGACATTGAAATTTTACTTGAGTAGAGCAAATCCAAAATAAAACTATGTTGGAATTCTTTTCTTCGTGAATTCTCTAGTACTTTCCACACAATAAGAAAGTGTTCCTTGCACTACCCACCAAGAGCATTTTCTAAATCCACGAAAGAAATATCTTGTTGGCTTTTTGGCAAATTTCTAGTACATTGTCAATGTAACTTGAATTAGTAGAATAATGAAAAAGAACTCATGGTATAAAGGGGCAGCGGTTGCATAGAAACGACGACACTCGTCACTAGAAATGAATAGGGCGTGAACAATCCTAGATAGAGGGCTTGGCTCTTGAATGATTGTCAAAGAGAAGCAATGGATGAATGATTGCCTAAGAGAAACAATGATTGATTGGTCGTTGGAGAGTAGCACTAGTATAGTATTTGGAGCGTGCATTAACCTGAAAATGAAGGCTAATATTTGGTAAATCAAGAATATGGAATGGTTTGACTTTGATACCATATTAAGAAAATGGACTTGGGGTGTATCTCGGCCTCGAAATGCCCAGCTCTTGAAATTGAGGAGTTGAGGGTGCCGGGACAATGTAAGAGACAATAATCCATTCTCTCGGCCAATGCATGATAAGTAACACCTTCTCTTCTCACTTATGCCCAAAGTTGAACATTTGGTGCGTGGACAACATAATATAGGGGCTCAACACTAATTAATAAAAAATAATGATGGATCTTGCTCTCATACCATGTTAAGAAAATAGATATATTGGGCAAAACTTAACATCAAAAGTTAGCTCGAGGTAAAGGATTATTATGAGGAGATAACAATCGTTCATACCAATATGGGACAATCTATCCCTCTTCATATTCACAGGACTAGATATTTGGAGTGTGGATAATATAATATTGAGGCCAAATATTCGGAGTAAACTAAGAACAAGGATGGGTTTTACTCTGATGCCATAATAAGCAAATTGACCTTTAGCCTAGTTCGACCTAAAAGGTTGAGAAACTTGATTATTCCTTCTAGCTTAGTTGCGAATTTAGATGGTAATTAGAGGTGTTTAATTTTGGTTAGCTAGATATACTTGCAACAATCAAATCCAGATAAGATCCTAAGAAATCCTAACCATATTCTCATGAAATTCTAATCAATTCAACACCAATCAGTACAAATCTTGTAATCATCTTACTTCTTCCTCGCATGCTCCAGATTTATTCTGAGATGTATTAAATCGAGGCCTTCGGGGAGGGATTTAGTAAGAGCATCTGTTAGTCATTTGAGGTGGCAAAGGCTGGTGGATATGCACCTAGACTTACTCTTTTGTCTAAAGGATGATATCAGGTGTTTATGTGTTTGTCCTTCCACAAAAAATTTGGAGTTAAGGTCATGTGAGCGGAGTTTGATTGTTATATCTTAGCTTCATCCGTTTTACTTTAATTCACCTCAACTTTTGGAGAAATTGTTTCAACTAGATAAGCTCATATATTGCAAGCGCCATGGCTCAATATTATTCCTCTCCCTTAGATCTAGTGGATAACATCTTAGTCTTTAGCTTCTCAAAAAGTTAGGTTCCCTCCAATATCACATAGTACCAAGTAAGACATACCCGAAGTGAGACATATTTTCGACGGAGAATTCATTGAATCCACATTAGGTATTTAATAATGTTTTACTGTGAGTGTCCTACATCGATGGGGAAGTTGTCTCTTCATATGGTCTTAGGCAGTTCTTATCTTATGAGTTAGTTTTTGGGTTAAGTTAGTCTCAGAGGTTTTATTTTCTTAACTATATTTGAGGGAAATTTGTTCAAGTTTCGGGTAGCCAGTTGCTGATTCTTGTGTTATATTGTCCACATTCTAAATGTCCAAACACGTGGTGGGGTGTGAAGTGCCCACACTAGTTGAAAGAATGGGTCGTTATCTCTTTATATGATCTTAGACAATCCTCCCCAACTTATCGAGTTAGCGATTGAGATTGAGTTAGGTTTAAGGTCAGATTCTTAATAATATGGTGGCCTTGTTTCTTATGATAGTTCTTTCTTGGAGCTCATTTGATGTATGCGAGGATATAGATTACTACATTTCACCTTTTGCATGGAGAAATTAACTTACAATACTTAAAAGAAATGTCGAGGCACTCAGTGGTGTTGCCTGTGGTAGAGAATTGTGAAGTACCCACACTAGTTGAAAAGAATGAGTTGTTGTCTCCTTTATAATTTTCTTAGTCAATCCTCTAACTTATCGGTTAGCAATTGAGATTGAGTTAGGTTTAAGGTCCATTTCTTAATAATATGAGTGACCTTTTTCTTCATATGATATAGAAGAGGGGGTACATGTCAAGGTTCTTTTCTTGGAGCTCATTTGATGTATCTGAGTATATCGATTACTACATCCTTGTCACCTTTTGCACGGAAAAATTGACTTATAATACTTACTTAAGAAGAAATATCAAGGCACTCAATGGTGTTGCTTAGTAGTCCATGAAGTGGGTTGAGAATCATGAAGTTTCAGGTTCAAATCCCATGCAGAGACCAAAATACTAGGTGATTTCTTCTCATCTGTCCTAGCCTTAGTGGACAAAGTTACCTGACACTTCTTGTGGTTGGGAGGTGACAAATATCCTGTGAAATTAGTTGAGGTGCGCGCAAGCTGACCCAGACATCACGGTTATAAAAAAATATCAAGTTTTATGATGGCAATATAATTTAGATTGTAAGCTGATTTTCCGTATCTGTCAAGGTCTCAGTGGCTTCCTTGTCCATGAATAGGTTTGACATTTGAATTTATAAGGGTGTCAACATGTTTGCAGTGTAACATGCCTGTGTCTTGAAGTATATCCCAAGCACACTTTCTTTGTGAGATAACAATGCGTGTTTTGAATTGTGCTACCTCGCTCTTAAAAAAGTATCCATTTTTCAAAGCTCTGCTTTAGCTGAGAAATTTCTTCTAGATCATTGCCCATTGAGATAATATCACCAATATAGGCCCAGATACATTTTCTTAGATTATCATGTTGAGAAGAAATGTTTGCTTCACTCCGAGATATTCGGAGTTGTTGACCCACAAAATTGAATCTTTTAAACCTAGTTCTTGAGAGTGCTTTAGACTATAGAATGATTGTCTTAAGCCACATAGAGCGACAAACATTGGTAGCTCTTCCATATATACCTCCTCAGCTAGCACGGGATGCACAAAGACATTTTAAATACCCAACTAATGAAACTCTAGGGAGTGCTGTATTGCTGCTAAGGAAATAAGTAATCAGCCCTATGCAATTTTGGTAACCCGAGAGCATGTACCACCGATTTCAAGTCTAGCGGGGCTCAACATTACACTTATTTTTTGGCAATTAAACTAAGTCTCATTGTTATTAGCCTGAGCTCTCAAGCATAGTCATTTCCTTTATCTTGGAGCTTCTCCACCCTGGATCTTTCAATGAATCGCTAACAGTTCCTGGCATAGGGACATTAAATAAGATAGAGATCGATGTATAATATGATGTGAACAAACGATAGTAACTCAAACAAGTATAGTTATGATTTTGGTTTGGAGTAGTACTAATACCTTTGGGTAGAGTCATTGGGTCTTATGATAACATGACTGGACTAGGTGATGTAGGAGCAGGAGATGAGTCGTTTACCAATCTACCTGTATCATGAGAAGATAACATATCTATTTGATGTTGGAGCATGGCATATGCGCAACCTTTTCGGAGATGGGTATTTCAGGAATGAAGACTTAGACTTAACTGGGTTGGATGAAGTTTGTCTTTTCAAGGACTGATCATTCACAAGCAAGTACATCAAAACACTTGCAATGAGAAGAAAGTTGAGAGAATTAGCTTGCTTATTCATTCAATCTTAGTTGGAATATTCATAGTAATTACATCACATGCATACAATTTGGGTAAGCTAGAAATAAGATCTTTGCATGTCAAGATTCACAAATCTGGCCGAAAATATGTCAAAATATCATCCAAGAGACTACAAAGTTGGATGAGAGCACCAAGAGGAAAAGTAAATAAGAGCACCACTTTTAATTTCCAAACACGAATTTCTATTTCTTCAAAAGCTCTTTTGTAATTTTGTTCCTTCCTCACCATAAAGTTCTCTATAGACAAAAAGTTTATGTTGTTGGTGCTTCTTCACTTCTTTCCCTATGTGATTTTAGGACAGAAGAAAGTCTAAAGGACTTTTTGGTAAAATGAACGGGAAAGAAATTTTAATTTAAATTACGAGCTGTTCTTCAGGTTTATAATTGCTAACAATTTATGAGCCGTTCATATCAGTTTGAATGAGTAGTGGCTAAATAAAGCTACACTGATTTAGGATTAGTTGATGGAAGATCAACCTTAAGCTTTATGTTTCTCTCTGAGAAGATTCTTTATATATTTCTTTCTACCTATAACTTTATGTCTTTGATGCTGATTTCCATATCTTGATTATAGGAAGTTTTGGATTTCAGGGGCCTCCAAACAAGAATGGATGTTGTGAAACATGTCATGGTAACTTTAGAGAGTGTCCAGGTCATTACGGGTACTTGGTTCTTGCTCTACCAGTTTATAATGTTGGATATTTAGGCACTGTGGTGGACATCTTGAAGTGCATTTGCAAGGTGATATTTTGTTTGAATTTAAATCCTTTGATCTTATACTACAATAGGCTATTTGTGGTTTAACGATTAAAAAGGCTATTTGTAGTTTTCAGTTAATCTTTTCTTGTATGTCAACTTTTTACAACTTCAGGAAAGCAATTTGACCGGCAGAGTGGCTGAAAATTTAATTTTTCTTCCACATCAATTGGTTGTAGTGAGGAATAATAATTCACAAATTGTTAGAAATTACCTTGGTTGAGTCATTTATAGCTTTAATTTTAAGTTGTTAAATGATTAAATTTTGTGACAGTTTTAGAAGAGTGAAAAGTAATTAGAGACGTTAAAATTAAATAGCATCATGAGAAAAAAACACTTACTTTCCTATTATTCTCAAGACAAAAAAATGAAGTATATGGATTTACACTCTAGATAATTGATGTAGTAGTGTATTACGTGTGCTGCTACCATTCTCAAGAATAAATACATTGATGTAATACTTGTGCAACAATAACAACATAGTCATTTTAATCCCACGAGTGGGGTTTGGGGAAGGTAGTGTTTACGCAGATCTTACTCCTATTTTGGGAGGTAGAGAGGTCATTTCCGATATACTGTTGGCTCAAAAAAATAACACGAGTGAAGAAACTAAGACAAAATACTAACACGGAAAGAAAAAGCAATTTGAAAAAGGAATAATAACTACAACAAAATAATATAATAATCGAAGTACAAGAAACAATAAATAGTACTCCTTCTGTTTCAAAATAAGTGGTGTTTTTAGCTTGGGCATACTTCTTAAGAAAACTACTCATTTCTAGAAAGTAAAATGTAATTTCACACATTTACCCATAACAAATATCTTGAAAAAGATGCAACTCTTTAGAGAGAAGGGCTTGTTTAACCCATGAGGTACTACAGAGAAGAGGTCTACTGATTTGCTCAAGATGTTTTATGTGTGAACAGGAAGTAGAGATTAATAATCACTTATTCCTACATTGCAAAACTGCAAATCTGTGGAACATGTTCTTATGTATACTAGGGGTAAGCTGGGTAATGCCAAGGTCTACTCTGGATTTGCTGAACAACTGGGAAGGAATTGGGAACAGAGGAAAATGTGAAGAGTGGTGGAAGAGATTCCAGTATACTCTGGTGGATTTTATACAAGGAAAGAAATGCCAGAGGTTTTGAGGGACAAAGCAGCAGCACACAGAAGATTAAAATGAAATGTATTAGCCTTATGTTTTTTTGGTGTAAACAACACATGATAGGGGAGACCATAGGACTAGTTGATTTTATAAGGAGCTTGTAAATTTGTTCTAACCCTCATAGGGGATGTGCCTACCATCCGTGGGATGTAAGTTTCCATCCTTTAGATGATGTTTTTCTGAATGTACAGTTACCTTTGTCTCAAAAAAAGAAAAAGATGCAACTTTTTAATATTTTCTTAGTTATGTAAAATACTCTCCATTTAAATGAGGATAAAATTGGAAGAACATCATTAATGTCTTCTTGATTATGTAAAACACCACTTTTTTTTAAACAAAATCAAAAGGTTAAAACACCACTTATTTTGAAACGGAGGGAGCAACAGAAATCGAAGAAACTAGAAACTTCAAGACTAATACTACGACTACTAGTATTGAAGGATAAGCCAGACAACACTCAATTACCTATTAACCTTCTACTCGAATTCGTCTCCTCCATAAGATCCTATATAAGGTCATGTCCTCGATAAGTTGAAGTTGCGCAATGTCCTGTCTAATCACCTCTCTCCAATACTTCTTCGGCCTACCTTACCTCTCCTGAAATCATCCATAGTCAACCTCTCATATGCACTGAAGCATCAATGCATATCCTCTTTTCATGCCCGAACCATCTCAGCCTCGTTTCCTTAATCTTGTCCTCCAGAGAGCTACTCCCACATAGTCCCACATATCTACATTTGTAATCTTATCTTTCCTAGTAATACCCACACATCGATCTCAACATTTTCATTTTCACAACTTTCATCTTATGAACGTGAGAGTTCTTGACTGGCCAACACTTCGCGCCCTATAACATAATCCCACTAACCACCATACTGTAGAACTTGCCTTTTGAGTTCTGGTGACAACTTCTTGTCACACGAGACTTCGGATGTGAGCCTCTATTTCATCCATCCTGCAACAATATAGTGTGTGACATCTTTGTCAATCTCTTGATTACCTTGGATAATAGAACTAAGATACTAATTTTTTTGATTAAAAGGTAACTGTATATTCACACAAAAGCTCATCCGATAAAACTGATGAGATGGGATTTACAACCCACAAAGGTGGCATCAGAATAAAACGACTTAAGTAGAAACTTTACAATTGCCCTATGAAATCCACTAAACCTTCTAGTTCCCCCAACATATTTTGTTTATACCAAAAATATAGAAGACTAAGACATTTTATCTTGATCTCCTTAATACTACTATCTTCCCCTTCAAAACATCTCTCCTTCCTTTTCTTCCATATTGCCCACCAAATGCAGGTTGGAATATTTTTCCACAGGTCTTCCTTGGAGTCTCTTCTCCCAATTCCTTGCTAGTGTTCAGCACTTCAAAAGTGGTCTTGGGCATTATCCAGTTCACCTCTAGTATACATAAGAATATGTTCCACAAATTTGTAGTTTTTTGCAATGTAGGAATAGGTGGCCATTCACCTTTGCTTCTTGTCCACACATATAACACCTTGAGCAAATCTGTACACCTGTTTTCTGTAATACTTCACGTGTAAGACATGCTCTCCTAATCACCAACCATGTGAAATAGGAGACCTTGAGTGGAGTTTTGACCTTCCAGATTTACTTTAAAGGCCACACAACTGTCAGTGATTGATTAGAATTTCTTCTCCAGTAGCAAGATATCATAGTGAAAAGCCCCTTGTTATGAAGCCTGCATACTGACTTATCTGGCCCCACGGAGGTGCCTGGGAATGTATTCAGAAACCTGCAGTAATGCTGCAACTCCACCAATTTCCCAATCATTTAAGGCCTTTCTGAAAGCTAGGTGCCAGCCTTGAGGACTCCACACCTGAGAAATAGTGGCATTTTATTGCAGACTTAGTATATGTAAGATCGGGAAAAGGGTCTTCAACTTCTCTCACCTACCTAGAGCTCATGCCAGAAACTTGTTTTCACTTTATCACCAATGACACATTGGTGTTAAAAGCAGGCCACAATCTTCTAATGGTTTTCCAGCCAGAGCAACCAGAAGTTCCAGCCACCTCCTCAGTGATTCAGTTGTTCTGTAACCCATACTTTTGTGAAATGAGCCTCCTCCAAAATGCCATATCTTCACTGGAGAATCTCCATAGCCATTTCTGTAGCAAATTGGTATTCTGTAAGCATAGTTTCTTTATGCCTAGTCTTCCTTGTTTTTTTCTGAGATTTACCACATCCCATTTAACTAGATTATAACTGTGTTTCTCCTTATTGCCCTTCGATAGAAAGGTTCTCCTCAGTTTGTTCAGTTTCTTCTCAATGCTACATGGCATAGGAACAGGCTCATCATGTATGTTGGAATGACATCCATTACTGATTTAACAAGTGTTAGCCCACGAATAGATATTGGCTCTTCCATCTTGTAAGCTTTCTCTCACTCATTTTCACAACCTCAATCCATATTTCCAGTTCCTTGTTCTTTGTCCCCAAAGACATGCCAAGATATTTAGTAGGAAGGAAGGCCACTTGGCACCCTAAGTTCTCAGCAAGGCCTTGCATATTAGCAACCTGATTTACTGGGTAAAGACAACTCTTATGCCAGTTGACATGAAGTCCTTTGATGGTTAGAATTGGCCTTAAGTGTCTGATTTGTGGCACTTCTGCTTGACATGAAGTCCTGATACACCTTCAAAGATGGTTACAATTGCCCTTAAGTGTCTAATTTGTGGCACTTCTGCTTGACATGAAGTCCTGATACACCTTCAAAGATGGTTAGAATTGCCCTTAAGTGTCTGATTTGTGGCACTTCTGCTTCATGAAAAACCAGTGAATCATTTGCATATGATAAATGTTTAACCTCCATGGCATTGCCCCTATTTATGTGTGCACTAAAGCCTTTTATCCATCTATTTTCATTTGCTTTTCTGATCATGTAGCTGAGGCCTCCATAACTAGGATAAAAATAAAAGGTGACGTAGGGTCTCCTTGTCTCAAACCTCCCTGTGATTGAAAGAAACCTTCTGGATTTCCATTTATAATGATTGAGAACTTCACAGTTGATATACAATATTTGATCCAGTTTATCCATTTGCTCCCAAAACCCATGTCTCTCAATACTTTAAGGAAATTTCAGTTGACATGATCATATGCCTTCCCAATATCAAGCTTGCAAAGAATACGTGGTATGTTCTGCTTTACCCTAGAATCCACCAATTCATTGACTAGTAGAACTGCATCCATTATTTGTCTACCCTTCTAGAAGGTCATTTGATGCTCATCTATTAGTCTTCCCATGATTATCTTCATCCTTTCAGTAATTAGTTTGGATATGATTTTTGTATATCCCCCCAATCAAACTTACTCCTATGAAATCCTTCAATTCTTCTTCTCCAAATTTCTTGGGGATTAATGCTATAAAAACTAGCATTTAAGGACTTCTCAAAAATTTCATTCTGATGGAAATTTCATCTTTTTAAGTCTCCCAGCATGTCTTGTAAAAATACATAGTGAAAGCATTTGGCCCAGGGATTTGTCATCATCACATTGTTTGACAATGTGCAGCACTTTTGCTTCTGTAAAAGGCCTTTGCTACCCCTCCTTTTCCTCCGGAGTTATTCTAGTACAATCCATAAGCTCAAAAGTGGCCTCCAATTTTTTTATTTGGAAAGGTAACACTTGTATATATATATNCAAACAATTACAGGTCTCTATAGTTACAGAAGTGTATCAAGAAGATCTTCAATCCTATAACAAAATAACAAAAGCTTATATAGAACCTAAGACATCCATAAATAATTCTAGATCTTCCCTGTACTCCTGTTTACACCAAAAATAGAATAAAGCAAGACAGTTCATCTTCATATTCTGAATAGAATTGCATTTATCTTCAAAGCATCTAAGGTTTCTGTCTTCCCCACATCGATCACCAAATGCAAGCTGGTATAATTCTCCATCTCTCTTTATGACCAAAGAGGCTATCATAACTATTCCACATCTCCAGGGCTTGAACAATTCTCCCAGGCATAATCCATGATAATCCTTTCATAACTGATAAGTAATCCCGCAGTGAATGAAAAGGTGAGTAAAATTCTCTGCTTCCTCTCCACAAAGGAAACACCTTGGACAAAGATGCATGCCTTTTTTGATAAGATTATCCTTAGTCAAAACTGCTGGCTTAACTAGTGGCCACTCAAAACATGAGACTTTGTAAGGAATCTTAGCTTTCCATATCAATTTCTAGGGCCAATGATCAATCTGATTTCTGGAAATGTTAAAAGTCTTATATGCCTCCTTAATAGAAATTTGCCTTGGTTGTGACTTTGCCAGATTAGGCAGTCTTCAGCATCAGATGGTCCTTCAAACAGCTCCAATGTCTTGTAAAAATCAGCTAATATATGAATTCCACTCATTTAGAAGTCTTCTAAACCTCAAGTTCCATCCTTGACTTGACCATACCTCTACCACTGTAGCACTATGTTGCTGGTTGAGGATGTATATATCTAAGAATAATAGTTTCAAGTTACCTTGTTCAATCCAGTTGTTTTCCCAAAAGGACGTCTTCATGCCATTTATTGCCTTTACTTTATAGTTTCCATATAGTTTTGGCCATAAATTTCTGATAACTTTCCATAGACTAGTTCCATAAGTACTTGGCATAGGTTTAGTTGTCCAGTTGTTTTCCTTTTCTGACAATGTGTATAGTTTCTTATAAAACTCTATCACGTTCTCCTTGATTTCTTCCCCTCTCATTACCAATCTATCAATGGTATTATATCTTATGTGTGTTGTTGCCATCCTTTGGAAGAATCTAGTGTTATTATCCTCTTATTTCAGCCAAAGAACTTTGGATTTTTGTCTCCAACTGGACTCTTCATTTTTTGCCATTTCCTCCAATTCTACTAGAATTGTTGCTCTTACCATCATCTCGTCCTCCGTCAGGCTTATGGTGTCTTGGGCCAAGTCCATATTAGATAGATCATTAAGGAGGTTGTTTTTCTTGTTGGTAATCTCCCCAAAAGCCATTTTGCTCCATTTTTTAAGCTTCTGTTTCAACTTTTTAGCTTTATGTTGAGCCTATAAGTGGGGTAGCTCTCCATTACAAATCCATTCCACTAATTCTGTATTAAATCTCGAAAGCCATCTACCTTGAGCCACCAATTTTCACACTTGAAATAGGATCTCTTCTGTTCCCAGTCCCCACATTGTAGCATAATAGGACTATGGTCAGATATCACTCTTGGCATAATTTGTTGTCTGATGCTTTTGTAAGTTGCTTCCCATTTGGGTAGAGAAATCTATCTAATTTAGAAGCACTGTGGTGATTAGCCCCTCTGAACCAAGTAAACTTCCCTCCATTAGATAAGGATCATGCAATTCCATATTCTCTATCCAATGTGAAGTCAACCATTATGTTAGTAATCCCATTGCAACCTCTCCTCTCCGCCATGATTCTGACTATGTTGAAATCCTTACATGTGACCCAAGGTCCTCTACATAATTCCTTAACTATTGCAATTTTTTCCCCGTATTCTAGTTTCTCATTTTAGGTATATGGAGCATACACTCTAGTGAGAAACCAATAGAAAGACCTCTGTACGGCCTCGAATTTGTAGGTGATTGTAGATTGACTTGTCTCCACACGACTCCACACCCAGACTCTACAGTCCCATGTGATTAGAATGCCTCACTACTTCCATCAGCTTCTATGTACCGAACCCTCATTGTTTTGCAAGAGTAGAGTTGTTTGGCGATGCCCTCTGCATCCTTGCTCACCTTTAGTTCTTGAAAGCGGTAGACATTCCGCCACCCATTTCTGTATGACCTCTTAACAAGCTTTCTGTTGGAAATCTTGTTAATCCCCCAAATATTCCAAGATAGTAATTCTACTTTTATTTGACAGTCAAAGTAAGAGCTCCCTCTTCTTCTCTCCTTCAACTTCCTTCTTCAAGCTAGACTGTAGGTTCTTCTGTTCATTCTTTCCAATTCCTCTGTGTCTAGGAGTTGCAATTGTGTTGTCTATCCCCTTCTTCTCAAACGCAACTTTCCTTTTATCGAGTTTCATCAATTAAGCATGTGTTTCTTCCTGAAAACCTTTCCATTACATGAGAATTAACCCAACTGGATGCTTCAGTCTCAGGATCGGGTTGCTTCCCAGGATTTTGAGAGGCTACTAGCTCGGCATCATGGATTTGTTGTATCTGCATGTCTACAACGGGGAACTTTAGCGTCTCTGAGCATTCCCTATTTTCCTTTGTGTGACTCCCTTGCTTTTTTCTATACTGCTTGGTTCTAGTTCCTTTTATTGCCTGGTGGAGGTTTGTTGCTTGGTGGTGGATTCGCCATGAGCGATGGTTGAGAGAGGCTCGAAGATTTTCTTCATGGAATATTCCCAGTTCTTGTACGTTTCTAAGAACTGAGTTGCTAATGCTTTTATCCCACTTAACACTTCTAAAAGCTCCTCTGCCCCTCACGTGTCACTTCTCTATTTTTCGTTAAATCAATAGGCTTGTTTTGTTTCTAGCCCAAATTGAACATTGGGCCTAGTTCCATATTTGCGCCTAAGCACAACCTTTTTATTTGAACTTCTTCTGGCCTCTCCACGTGCTTCTGTGTCAACACATGACTTGACACCTGTTCTATCTCACTCTATACTGGTTAAATGGTGCTCGTCCTCATTAACCTTTAGGTCTTTGCGCTGCAACTGCTGGGTTACTATCATCTTTAGCGAATATCTTGACCGGTGTTTCAACCCAAATTTGCATCGTGTAGCAAACTCTGTTCGTTTGTAGTCACTACTTTGGGTCTGTCCATTCCATCTCCTTTGACTCCGATTCTTGCCCATTTGAGGTGATTTCGTAGCTGTTTCTCCTCTTCCGTCTCTACCCAACCTCCATTGTGGTCTCCAATGGCCTTAAATATTTCCCGATCCAAGAAATGTAGTGGTAGGACAACGATTCTGGCCCAAGTTGAATTAGGTCAGTTTCTCCCATTCGCTGCCCCCATCAACAATTTCCGCCATTGCAGTACAACTGGAGAGTTCTTCCAATCCAAACCCTCTCCCCCACTTGCTCCGCCGTGGCTTTGAGAGAAAATTTGAATAGGAAATATTCATTTCCCATCTCATAGATGTTAAAACCATGGCTTGCTTCAATAAACTATCATCCATCTTTTAATTTCTAATAAAGTTGGTGATTTTCCGGTCCTAACCTCAAACCTACCAACCAGACTCCTCTTTAAAACTTCATTTTGGGCTCCTGGGCTGTCATTAATGCATATTCTGTTCTCCTTCTTTATTATCTTCTCTGCCTTTGTTTCATTCCTCTCTTTACTAGTCCATTTAGTGCTCCTTAACATCTCAACATAGGGAATGTTGCTCTCTACCATCCTATGGTCCTCAATGGTACTCATAGTCTTTTTGTCATTAATGTAAACCCCCACTTTTTCTGCAATATTCATCCAACCCGAATTAAATGTCAGCTCAGGGATAATAATAACTGCTCTTCGTTTGCCTTTCAGATTATCAAACTGATGTAACGCTTGTATTTGTTAAAACTCCTAGAAACATAAACTCCTGAGAAGGCGTCTTTTCTCTGCCATCTTTTCACCATGTTCCCCTTTGTCTTGGATGCTTGTCGCAAAATTTGAGAGATCTATTCCGTAGTCTTTGCATGGAGTGTTTTTCTCATGATGAAGTTTCTATTTCTCTTTGTCCAACCCAACCATTCCAGATGTTCCCGTAGCATCATAAGCCTTAAACCCTACTGCAATATAGTTGTTCCCCATCTTTGCTTTTGTCAAGAGAAGAAAAACGAAAAAACGATGTGTTCTGGTGATCAAAAGGATCACCAGAGGAAAGGAGAGAGAAAGACCGGCAAAACTAGGTCATTTCCTCGATAAACGTGCCTAAGAGAGTTTACTCAAGTGTTATTTGTGAAGATTGCAGATTACTTAAAACTTCCTTTCGTTTGGATGACCTAGGTATCAAGGCTCACTTCCATGACAACCTCATGAGTTATGTCACTGAACGTGTATTCCAAATATTCTGTCTTGGTCCTACTCAACCTGAACCCTTTAGACTCTAGGGTTTGTCTCTATACCTCCAGCTTAGCATGAACTCCCGTGCGAGTCTCGTCAGTCATAACTATGTCATCTACACATAACATACAACATAGTCTCACCTCGGAAACACATCAATCACCTGTGCAAATAAAAAAGGGTTAAGAGTTGATCCATGGTGCAACCCCATTACAACTGGAAAGTGCTCTGAGTCTTATCCCGCTGTCTTTACTTGGGTCTTGGCTCCATCGCATATGTCCTTAATCGCCCTAATGTACACCACAAATACACCTCTAGCCTCCAAGCACCTCTATAATACCTCCATCGGGACTTTGTCATATGCATTTTCTAGATTGATGTATACCTTTTCTAGATCGATGAATACCATGTGTTAGTTCCTTTCCTTTTCCTATACTGTGACTTCTGTGGTTGAATGTCCAAGCATGAATCTAAACTGGTTCTCAGAAATGCACACGCCCCACTTACCCTCATCTCCACCACCTTCTCTCAACCCTTCATAGTGTGGCTTAGCAACTTGATACTCCTGTAGTTGTTGCAATTATGAATGTCACCCTGTTTTTTGTACAACGTGATTATTTGTACTCCATCTCCCTTTGTTGTGCATTTTTTGCCCTCTTAAAAACGATATTAAACAACCTAGTTAATCACTTCATACCTGCCCTGCCTATGTCTTCCAGAATTCCTTCGGGATCTCGTTTGGCTCTGTCTCTATCCCCCTGTGCATCCTTTGCATCACACACTTAACCTCCTCAACCTTTATACACCTGTAATACCCAAAATTTCACCTCTCGGAATGCTCCAAATCTCCCAGCACAATGTCTCTGTCCTCCTCTTCGTTCAAGAGTGTATGGAAATATAATTGCCACGTCTGTCTAACAAGTGCCTCAACCAATACTTTGCCGTCCTCGTCCTTGATGCACTTCACTTGATCTAGGTTTGTGGGCCTCCTCTCCCTTGCCTTAGCTACCTTGTACAACGTTTTATCTGCCAAAATATTCACTTTAGAACAGACAGAGCAGTAGGTCAATTATTAGAATTAGATTGTGCCTTTCCAATTAATATGGCATATATATTTCAGATAATTGCAGTTGTCTTAAACTGTAAACACTTCCATTGATACAGAAAAAGATAAGAAAACATGGGTATGAACAGATGTCCTCCAGGAAAAAGTAGATAATCTCATTTCCAATTAACAATTATGGACACCGGAGGAAAAACCTTTAGATCTATTAACTGTTTGTGAGAGACCTTGATTTGTATAGTTTTATTATTGTTTTTTAATGTACTTCAAAGTTCTTATCTGTCATGTTCCAAAACAAATAGTGAAGAATGAGGTTAAGAATAATAAGCACATTTGCTTATTATGAACATTTATTCAAAAAAGTAAGGTTATTATGAGGTTAAGAAAGCATGTCTGGTCCTTAAGAGCATTTTTGTTTCTGGTTGGAAAAAAGAAATTAGAAATGCTCACAGAGATCAAAATGTAAAAGTCATTTTGGTGTCAAATTTTTAGTTATGGGAATTTATTCAAAAGTAGAAGCTGGTTTGAGGACACACAATATTTTGAAACAAGTTTGTGATAGAGAAGCAGAGGTTGCTTATACATATTATGCCACTGGCTTGGTGTTTTATTGATGAAATTGTTTCTCCCAGAGAAAGAAAGAGTAACAGAAGTAGATGAGAATGATTATGTAGTAACGGGGAAAAAGGCACTAATTTGAATTTAACTTGTAAAAAACTAATAATTAATATTAACATGATAGAAGAAGTAGATGGGATGTTTGGGGAGTAACACTACTATATTGCTATTATTTTATATTAACATGTAAAAGCTAGTTTCAGAGGCAAACAATAACTTTAAATAAAATTTAGAACAAAGAAAAAGGGGACTCTGATGGGTCTGGAGTAGGGGAGAGGTACAAAGAGTTTTAAGGTGAATATTTGGGGGAAGGTAAAGGATGCCTGGTGCGGGGTAAGGTAGATTTATTATGGTGAAGGTTTAAAATGTATTCTTTATGTGTAAGCACGAAATTGCCTGTATTATGAATATGAAGAAAGTTATTGCAATGGATTTCATCTGCTGAAGGTAAAGTTAGTATCTTCTGGTGGAGAATTGTCACTGCAAAAGTTAGCTCGGATTGAGATATGTCGCACAGGTCGGTAATACAAATAAATATGAATAGTTATTAAATAGGTAGAAATTGCACAATCCTAACAGGCTTCAAAAGCCAAAGGTAAGATTCCAGGTCAGTACAATAGTTTATTTGATTCTGATAATTTCACCAAGATTTCCATGTCATGATGGTTTGGAGATAGTAAAACTAATATTAGTGAAGCTTATGATGCCTTATTAGAGTTTTATTTTCTTTTGCCTTTTTTTTTTCATTACTCTTGCCTTGCTCAGTTCAACTGCTTTCTTAATCAGGGCTGCTCCTCGATACTTCTGGATGAAAATACCCGTCGAGACACTTTGAAGAGGATGAGAAATCCAAGAACTGAGCCTTTGAAAAAGATCGAGCTACAAAAAAAGGTTGTGAAAAGGTGTACTGCCATGACAAGTGGCCAGAGGATTGTCACATGCTCCAAATGCAGATACATGAATGGTTTGATATTCTTCTCCATCTCCATCTCTTTGGCTAAAGCTAGTCCTTTGTGCAATCTAGATTCCATCTACATTTCTATTGACCAGTCATTATGGATGTGGGCATGTATTTCATGCTATTATGAAGAGCATTCATTTGAAAATATTTTATGAAAATTGTTGTATCAACATCTTAATACCGAACTCAAAAGGATTGGATATTATTTGAACTTGTAAATGCGAAAAAAACCATCATTTAGTTTAATATTTTTGTATTATATAAGCATTCAGGCCTCTAAAGCCAGACTAAAATGTCCTCTTTGATAAAAAGACCTAAAACTCTGGTCAAGGGAAGAATACAACTTCTAAAGATCAGTCAAATGACACAAACATGGTGCATATGATAAGTTAAATTTTATCTTAAATACCTGTATAAACACAATATAAATGATACTAAGNATATAAATGATACTAAGAGCCTGTTTGGCCAAGCGGCTAAAAACTGCTTATTTTGAGAAGCATTTTTATTAAAATAGCTTTTCAGAAAAGTACTTTTGGAAAAAAGCAATTTGTGTTTGGCTTGAAAAGTGCTTTTGAGTGCTTTTTAAGTAGATGGTATGTGGCTATTCTTTTTTAAAAAGTGCTTTTGAGAGTCAAATTACAAAACAGGACAGGTCCAATGCCCGTATACTACTAAGATTATTTTTTATAGAGAAATTATATGAAAGACTTTAATTAAGTTTTTACTTTTATTTAATTAAAAAGTACATATTACAAATTTCAATCAATTACATAGATAAATAGAATAAAATATTAAATATTGATATAATATTAACATGATGATTTAAATATACTAAAAACCATCAAACAACATAATTTTTAAATATATAAAACGTAAAATAAAACAAGAAAATTGTATAGTATAAAGAGGAGGAAAAAAATCCTTTAAATGGAACTTAACAAAACTTACATGATATGCTAATAAATTAATGAGGGATATACTGGTAAATATACAAATGGTACGGCTATTTTTGTTTTGAAAAAAATATTTTTTTTGCTTCTGCTTTTTTAATAAGCCGAACTTTTTAACTTCTTCCCAACCGCAAAAAAACTGCTTCTGCTTCTTTTTAAAATCAGTTTTACTGATTGGTCAAACACCTTAATTTTCCAAAAAAGTGCTTTCTTCCCCCCCAAAAACACTTTAAGCCTCCCAACTGCTTGGGTAAACAGACTCTTAGAAGTAAAGACGATATGCAAGATTTTCCCATTATCAATAAAACTATTTACCTTAAAATAATATATCAAAGCTTATATAACTTTTGTTGAACTGTGTGACCATCTCACTAAAAGCTTAAGTTATTAGTGAGAACATACTTTATTTACTTAATTATGTCTTCAACACGCCCCCTCACGTGCAGTCCTATTCTTTTTCATTGATCCTAACACGTGAAATTTTTTTAATAACGGGAGGCAGTAAGACTCGACCCCATAATCTGTATCTGCTTTGCTACCATGTTGAAGTGTGCCACCATCTCATCTATTACATTTAAACTGTTAGAAAGAGCACAAATTTATTTTATTTGGTAAGCAAAAAGAGATTCTATAAATGGTTGCTCTGAGCCAGTGCAACAGGCGTAGCTACAAATTGTCCAAATCTTCTATTGGTTCTAGCATTGCATCTACATAATGTACAATAATTAGTTTGCACCAAAAACTTACCAAAAAAATACATCTATATTTAAGGCTATGGATCTCTCTCCTTTTGCTTAATTATGTCTTCAACAATTTCAAATGATTGATTTGAGACTTTGATTAGATATTAGGGGAGGCTGCGGGTGCTCTATCTTTGCATGGTGACAGTACCCTCGACATCTGATTGTTTATCTTATTCTCTTATTTTTATTAACTGTAGGTATGGTGAAAAAGGGTCAGTTAAAAATCATACATGAACCAGAAATCGACCCGCAAGCAGTTTACTCCCTTTTTAAGAATATGTCAGATGAGGTATTATCTGATATTTGGTAATCTGTACACTCTCTCGTTCTTCTTCTGAAGTAATTCACTTGGTTGTCTAGTTCTACTTTTTATTATCTTTTCTACCATTGTTCTCTCTGCATGCAGGATTGTGAGTTACTCTATCTTAGTGATAGACCAGAAAAACTCCTTGTTACAAGTATTCCGGTGCCACCAATAGCTATTCGCCCTTCAGTATTTGTGGATGGTGGAACAATGAGGTCATATGCAACTTTGTTGTCTTATAACTTTTTACTTTCATCTAGAATGTTCGTTGACAATAGAAGATATTTTACTGCACAAATGTTTTTCCACACTTGAAAGTATTTTAGTAATTTATAAGTTACCTTTTCTGTCAATTTTGTCATAGGTAGCTGAGCTACTTGTTTTGGGATGTGAACTTTTTGGGGTGTAGGTTCTTGGTGATAATATGTTTGCCCTAGATATAAGAGAATGATAAACAACCGTTTAGTGTTGGAGGATATTTGGCAGGAATCAGGATATGTTTTATGTTATGACGAATTGTTACATTGTTGTCCAAACATAGGCTAAATAAGTTCTAATTGGATGCTTCACATAGTTTTATTGCATTGTGATATTGATCAACAATTTTCAGTGTTAATTTTTGGTCTATGAAAACAATTGCTGAGACTATGGGCAATATTGTTCTTCTTTTGGTAGCTTTACATGATTGACATGTTGATATTCTGATGGATGGTCAATTACCACTTGAAGCCTGGATTTGTCATTTCAGTGTTATTATCTCTCACATTAAGATTCAAATACTTGTGATAACTCCCTGAATTTGTCTAGTTGCCTGTTGCAGCAATGAGAATGACATCACAGAGAGACTTAAGCGCATAATTCACTCAAATGCCAGTCTTCACCAAGAGATGTCTGATCCCAGTCCTTACAATAAGAGTCTGGTATTTTTTGGTTGACTTCCTGGTCTTTTCAAAGACAATGATTCAGTGTTCTCCTGGACTTTATATTGAATATGTGCTGCATTGCTGTTATGCTATAGTTGAATTGTGCACTTGATGAGAAATATTAAGAATATTTTGATTCTATTTTATTCACTCTTTGCCAAAATATTTGACATTACATAGGAGACATTTCAGGAGTCTATTTTTCTTAAAAGAGATGTTGAAAAGCATAATATTATTTTAACTCCCGTTCCATAATTGTGGGTGGCTATGTGTGGTTTTTTTTTTCCTTGTAGCAAGTATAGTTTGGAGTTTAGCAGGAATCTCAATTAGTCACACTCCTTATTGATGATTTCTAGTTATATAAAATCCCGCATTACATGTAATAGCATCCGAAGGAAGTGTATAAAGATCATGGCCCATTTCACCCTCGGCATGAAGGTATCAGTTAAACACGTAGGTCTTTAATGTGGTATCTTAGCCATTCTTTGTTGGTCGTGAAGAAAGTTGACCTTGGATCTAATTCAACCCCAAAAGCTAATTCATCGAAAGAAGATTGTAAATGACACATATAAGAAGACAAAAAATGAATTCTCTCACCAATGTGTAGCACTCTAACAACCCCTCCTCCGGGCACCCACGATTGGACAATTGAAGGGTTTATAAAATAATATGGGTCCCAACATTTGAAACTCACCCAAAGGAATGGGCCTGACACTTCAAGGGGAAAAGATGGAGTTTGGGCGTAATGCAACCCTAAAATTTCACTAATAGGTTGTAAGTGTCCAAAATCATATGAAGACAATGGCGCATTCTCTCACCTATTATATGGCGCTCTAACATTATTCACGTCTCTCATTTGTAAGTCCACTTGTGAACCTCGAAAACCGAGTTATGTGTGAGTTATATAGAGGGGCTCACATCTGACAAATAAGGGCATCCAACGGGGCTTTTAATGGTTTTGGGTTTTACTTCACCTATTGATTTAAGGTTTTAGGTTGGTCGTACCGGTTCTTTCACCCTCGATACTTGGGGTCATACGAGCAGCACATCATGTCAAGTTTAAAGAAAAGGATAGACCCACATGTTTTTGGGTGTGTTACAGAGCTTCCTAAATAATTTAAGTGTTCCTTCTTTAGCAAAGTTGATGAAGCAATTCGCAGTCTTCAAAAAAAGTTGATGGAACATGCTTTGTGTTTGAACTGCATAGAGCTGCTCCAAGGGGTGTACCGCAATCAGAGTAGTAGAAGACCTCTGCTTAGTAACTTGTAGTTGTAGTAGAGTAACTGGAGATCATCTCAAGGTATGGGTTGTAGAGGAAGGTAGTGAAAAAATGCAATCTTGTTAAGAAACCAAGAGCGTACAAATTGGGAAGCTTATTATTGTATTGCACATCCAAGCGACCATGGCAGTAGTTAGTTGTAGGTTGCAAATTTCTATTTCTGCTTCTGGTCAGCTCTTCTTCATCATGCCATTTCTGTCAACTCATTATCAGGATGTAATTTGCAACATTTTATTTTCTACCATCAGCTTTTGCCCACGGTAGAAAAGAGCCAGTTGATAACTTTACTTCCAAGTTAGATACGTTCTTGAATATTTTCAAGATGCAATAGCATGCACATTACAACTGATGGGAATTCTTTCATGTATTGTATACTTCTGCACCTTTTGGTTAGTGATGAATACTAATGCTAGGATTGCATTCTCCCATCCAAATTGACCTTCTTACCTCCAAAATATGAATTGGAGAATTTATCCATATATACCTGTGGAGAAAGCTCTACAGCAGATTTTAACCAACATTAGGTACATTATTTATCAAATAGTTTTTGAACTGTTGAAATGGAAAAAATCTTGTGCTATTGGTAAATCTTGGTATGTTCAGACACACTATAGTAAATTACTCTTTTCAAGATTAAATGGCTAGGATAGTCTAGGGTAGATTTTGAATCTAACTACTGAATAGCAATTTGACTCGATTTGTCTGGCAGTTCTGTTAGTTCTGCTAAATCTTAGCACAGTGTCACCCATTTGTCTCCTTTTGAAGTATGTGCCTGTTTCTCTTCATGATCTTGAACGCTGCAACGGCCGTCACTTGAGCCTAGATATCAAAGTCCCACTAAACTTTATGTTCCCTTGTGAAACGCTAGAAAATGATCTTGAACTTTTTGACATTGGTGATATAGTTACTGAATGTTTAGTTTGAGCTTTTCCCATGAGAGATATATACCAGCAAATGTCTATTTGGGCTGCGGTCAAGGTGGTGTAACAGGCAGGGTTTTTCCAAACCTAAGAGCTATTTGAAATCTATGTCCTGTGGCATGGATTATTGTCAATTTGCTGATGCATGTGGACCAGATATTTCTGTCTATTTATGCTCTACTTCAGACCTCTTTTAGCTTACTCGATGTTACGACATTGATTTAGAGTCCTTGGATTGATCTGCAAATGGAAGTTGCACAATATATAAACAGCGATGTTCGTGGAGTGCCACTACATATGCAAACTCCTAGACCATTGAGTGGTTTCACTCAACGTCTTAAAGGAAAGCAGGGACGATTCCGTGGAAATCTCTCAGGAAAGCGTGTGGAATTTACTGGCCGAACTGTTATATCTCCGGATCCAAATCTGAAAATTACAGAGGTCTGGCATGGAACAAGTGTTTTATCAATATTAATCATTTTATTTCACTACGAAGGGAGAATCACCAAATACATATGCAGGTTGCCATTCCAATACTGATGGCTAAAATTTTAACATATCCTGAGCGAGTTTCACAGCACAATATAGAGAAGTTGAGGCAATGTGTTCGTAATGGACCAAATAAGTATCCTGGTGCAAAGTATATCAGACATCCTGATGGAGCTGAGATGTAAGAACTATTATTTTTTCAACCCTTCCTGTAAACACATGCATAAATCTTCTAAGTCTTTCTTAATTGTATAATGCAGATCGTTGATGTTCTCTTCTAGAAAGCGTCATGCTGATGAATTGAAATTTGGTTATATTGTTGATCGACATCTAGAAGATGGAGATATAGTCCTGTTTAACAGACAGCCTAGTTTGCATAGAATGTCCATCATGTCTCATCGGGTGACTATTATTCGAAATGCGTGAATGAATATTTTGCTAACTCATATCCGGGCAGTGGAGCCTTTGGATCATTCTGTTTTTAAATTTTTAAATTTTATTTTTCCGTCAGGCAAGGATAATGCCATGGCGCACATTGAGATTTAATGAATCTGTATGCAACCCTTATAACGCTGATTTTGATGGTGACGAGATGAATATGCATGTGCCACAAACAGAAGAGGCGAGGACAGAGGCTCTTATGTTAATGGGGGTAAGTTTACTCCTTCCATCCGTCTTGACTTGACATATGTGGTAAACGAGTAAAATGGTAGTGTTTGGCTTAGCTAGATAAGTGTTTGAAATAATAGTAATGTGTAAAAGAGAAGTCCAGTTGATAAAGTCTGCATCCTAGTTCAATGCGAGGGTAAAACATTTGATGTGTTGGGGAAAATTTCAACCTTTTGGGGTGGACTAGTACAGAAATATGGTCAATACTATCCAACTAGTACAACATCTATTTTGACTAATATTTTCACTTGTATTCAAATTTTAAAGAAGTAATTTCACTTGTGCTCAAATTTAAAAGAAGTAATTTGCTTGGTGTAGTGTTTGCAATCAAAATTTGCTTGGTATAGTCTTTGGTTTTATTTTTATATACATTATAACCATTGTAACGACAAATAAGTAAGGGGACAAAGTATCCCGTTGCCTCAACCCTTTCTTATCATTGAAAGGAACTGTTGGCTTGCCATTAATTAGTCAGAATAAGAAACTGTGTCAGTACACATCATGATCCATCCAACAAACACCATAAGAAAGCCTAGAAAAGTCATGACTTGCTCCAAATATGCCCTCCACTCAAGTGAGTCATAGGCTTTCTGCATGTCTACTTTGATCATACACCTAGTTTAAACACCCTTTCTACCGTATCCCTTAATCAACTCATGACTCATGACAGTGTTGTCCACCATCAGTCAACTAGGAACAAAAGCATCCATTGATTTGTCAATGAGTGCATCCATCACAACCTGTAGTCTAGCAGTTGGTACTTTAGGTACTATCTTATACAAAACAGTACAAGCATGAAATAGGTCTGAAATACTTGAGTGAGGAAGGATTGTTTACTTTAGATATCAAGGTGATGGAAGTGCATTTAATAGCCTTACGCATCTCTGATCTAGCAAAAATTATCCAACACAGCCTGTGGTACATCCTTACTAATAAATGGCAAAACTTTCTTAAAAAAGAAAGCATTGAAACCATCACAACTTGGATCCTTTTGATCATCACTAGTAACAGGTCTTGTAACGGACAGTTGCTGGTTCCTGTTATGAACATAGCCCTCCTTCATGACCTGTACATTGACAGCAGGCAATCTCTTTGTAGAGGTGCCTATGAGGCCTTTATAGAAATCCAGAATTTTCTGATTCAATGGCCCCTGGGTCTGGAGCAGTACACCATCAGTATTCACCGATCTTCTGATATGGTTCTGAGCTTGTCTATTTTTCAAACAAGCATGGAAATAAGAAGGTTAGCATCCCCTAAATTGAGCTATTGAACCCTTGACTTCTGTTGCAGGACACTCTCCTCCACCTTTAATCATCTTTCCAGATTCAACTTGCATTGCTTCTCCTCTTGTACTAAGGCCTTTCATGGCTGTTTTAACCCTTTTCATATTACCCATATAACATTCACAGTGGTTTGCTAAGCTGTCCTCACTTGTCCAAATTGCTGGTGCTCAGTGGTTGTAAAATCTGAAAGGCTTAGCACCAGTAAGAAGTTGATTTTCAAATTCAACACAAATTGGGCAATGATCAGACAGGTGAGGGTCCATAATATTCTCCTCAATATGTGGCCAGATTTGAGTCCATTGAACTTTTGCGAAGATCCATTCTATCTTGCTGTAAATGTGGTTATTTGACAACATCTATCTCTTTCCCACTATTTTCATTCTCATTAATCCTGTATCCTGCATGAAAGTTCTGAAATCATGCACTTCTCCATCAGCCACTAGAGCACCATAAATCCTATCATCCCCACATAACTGTGTTTAAATCTCCCAGAATGATCAGACGGTCACTCATAACATCAACTGTGCTTTAGTTCAATTCAAAATACTCTCCTATCCTGTACTGTGTGAAGACCGTACATTTCAGTCTAGTAGAAACCTATATTGAACTGGATAATGGTGAAGAATCCATGAATAAACTGCTGGTGGATCTTTTCTACTCTGAACTCCACTAAGGCTGGATTCCAGAGGACCCAAATCCTCCCCTTGGGGTCTGCACTATAATTTGTTATCCAGTGCCGTCTAGGGACTAGTTATTTAAGTATTCTTGGGCCTTTATTCCTATACTCTATTCTCCAACACTGCTAAAACAGCTACTCTATTTTCTCTACAGAACTCCTAAGATCACTCTGCTCGTGCACTTTATTAACCCCCCTAACATTCCAAGCTATAATCTTCATCATGGGATATAAGTTTGGAGTAGGTTGCTACTGCTCCCTTCCTTACTGTACTGTCCCTTCTCCCCATGTCCACCTTCTTCAATCACCTGAGCAATAAGGTTAAGAGCCTTGTACACATTGTCAGTATCAACATGTGATCAGGGATGGGCGAGGCACTTTAGAAGGTGATTTACCTCTAGCTACCTGCCAATCATCACGAGTAATCTGCTTGTCAGCAACTTCCTTTGGGGGGGGGGGGTTGTCTCTGGTTCTAGTTGGCTTAAGTGCCTCCCCTAGCCATCAATTAAGGGGTTAGTAGCAGGGTCTAACACACTGATTATCATCCATTATTGCTTTTGGCCTCTCTGGTCACCCTGGTTTCCTGGTATACATGTATACCCTAGTTGGCAACACTTGGGACAATAAGCAGGCCACCGTGCATATAGCACAGTCTGATCAAAGGTCTTCCCATGTGGATCACACACTTTAATACTGCTAGGCAGCGGTCTTGTCACATCCATTTAAGCCAACCATCTTGCATTAGAGATCCTGTCAACATCAGTAATGCAAATCAACATATAAAGGGCTTCTCAACCCACTCCCTATCTTACTAAGAGCTTTGTTGCTCCAGAAATTGAGGGTCAAGTCAGGCAACTTGATTTAGAGTGGGATGGTCTTCAAAACCTCCTCCTTGAAATTGAAATCAGCTGACCAACCTTCAAGGATGAGGGGTCTGCTATACATTGATCTTTCCGCCGCCCCTATTGATGGTGTGTTCCCCATCACATTCATAATAAGGCTTGGTTCCACTTTTCATTTTCTGCTTGCACATCTTCCCCTATTAGTTGCGCAACCACTTCCCCTTCCTGATCACCGGTGGTATGTAACTGAGAATCATTCCTTTTGCAGCCATGTTATTCACATCAAAAACCCAACCCATACCGTACCACCTTCCTTTGCCTTAGCATCATCCCCCTTAGCCTGGACCTTTACATGTTCCCCCACATCAACAACCTGGCAAGGCCCTGCCGTCAGGGTTACTGTGGCATTGCCTTGGTAAGGGTTTGTAGGGATTTGAACCAATAAGTCTGCAATTGAGCTTTCCCAGCAGTAACCCATTGCTAGCTTGAGTTTGGGACCTTGGAGTAACCTGTGTACCTCAATTGACCTCTAGTTCAGGCCAATCCTGTTCAACATCTGAGTCCAGATCCTCAGTCAAAACCATCTTCAACTTCGATGAACTAGCACCCTTGCTTGCAATTAGTTTCCTTCCGATGGTAAGAGCTAGCTAAGAGCTTTGAGTGGAAGGTTTCTGCGGTCGTCCCCTACTTCCCTTCCCATGTCGGAAAAAGCTCAGGTTAGTCAAGAGAACCTAATGTGCGCAGATAGATAGATAGAGAGAGAGAGAGAGACACGTTTACAATAGCTTCTTATTAGCACTAATGTATNCTAATGTATAAGTCATATAGTTATTCCCTCCATTTTAATTTGTTTGTCTTACTTTCTTTTTTAGTCCATTTAAAAAAGAATGCCTCTTTCCTTTTTGACAACTTTTTAATTTTAACTTTCCACATAACATGTTTAAGACCACAAATTAGAGAGTTGTCAAAAAAGGAAAGTTTGTACATTCCACATATCTTTAGTTTAAGGCCACAAGACTCAAAAGTCTTCTTTACTTTATTAAACTCCATGCCAAGTCAAACCAGACAAACAAATTGAAATGGAGGGAGTAATAATTTCGAATTTTTAAAAAATATTTAAGAGAAGCATCGTTAATTAGCCACCTCTTTGACTCCTAAATGGTAAGGTTGACACATAAATTGGAATATAGAGTAGTACAAACTCTTGGAAGAACCGAAGTTACGGTTTCAATACGGGACGACTTAATGTATTCGAACTGTATGCTGGGTTTGGGTGTTTTCTGTTGCATTTATTCTGCTTAGAGTCTACTGCTTAAGGTCATCTATTTGAAAGATGACCATGATGTCTCAAAGGCTCCATTTCCTTGATGTAGTTTGCTTTGCTTTTTCCCTTTTCCAAAGTGAGGAAACTTTTCTTTTTCCCATTTCTACTTAATCTTTTTGTGATCAATACTCTCCTTTCCTGTTGAGGATAAAATATAGATTTGCTTGTTCCATTGTCAATAGTGTTTTCTGTCTGAAAGGTCCATCGGCATATCAGAATGGTGTCATCTTAAAATCATGATGACATCCCCACGTGCTTATTGGCTGAAGTTAATTTATTGGCTCTATAGGCATATTTTACAAGATCGAGGGGAAGGGATTTGGTTCTGCTTCTAATTGTTCCAGTGAAATCTTCTCTTCTGGTCTTTATTTGAGATTTTTGCTTAAGGCTTTCTGAGCGACATCAAGGTTTTGTCTTGTATGCTTTACTGATATTACATGTCAGTTTGAAAGTTTCCTGAAAATTATAACAGGAAACCTGAAAAGGGGGTCTTCCAAACATCTTTTTGTAATATTTTGTTGCAAAAATGTGGCTGAAATTGTGTCTATCTGTCCTCTTAACTGTGACCGAAATAGGCTATGAAGAAATTTGAACTTGTCTTTACTTGTTCCCTTTATTAGTTTCTCCTTCATGTGTTTGTTATGAAAATGCAGGTTCAAAACAATTTATGCACTCCGAAGAGTGGAGAAATTTTGGTTGCTTCTACCCAGGATTTTCTGACGTCTTCCTTTCTCATTACGAGGAAGGACACATTCTATGATCGTGCTACATTTTCGTTTATATGCTCGTATATGGGCGACGCAATGGATCCTATAGATTTACCAACTCCAGCATTTATCAAGGTTTGGTTAAACCTTTAAAGTATGTGAACTTTTACTTCTGTTTGTTGCCTGATTGATGAACTTTTCCTTTTCAAACATTCTCTTAGGTTTGATTAAACCCGAATCACTGAACTTTTACTTCCGTTTGTTGCCTGATTGATGAAGTTTTCATTTTCAAACATTCTCTTTTCTTTGATCCTCTTCCTATTCCTCTATGTGCTCCTTTCATGTCTCCAACTTGCTTGATGATTGGTCAGACATAAGTCTTTACAAGCCGATGAAGTGTTCAGGAAGGACTTTGAAAACTTCAAAAGTAGCAATTGCACAGATTCAACATTTTAAACTGCAGTGCTTATAAGAAGAAATCAATTATGAAATACTTTTCTGGGAAAGTGCATTTCATAAACATTAAGCATTGTAATTGCATGTTTACATTATGGCAACAATCTTTTAGGCATTTTCTGGTTATGGAGCTTTCTTACCACACCATAAGCTGATTTCCACTTTTTAGCATTTGCAAGTATGTGTTGGCACCTCTTTCCATCTGTTAGTAAAGACGAGTCCTTTGTAAGAAAGGAATATTCTGGAATTTTTTTTCTTTTGGCTCCTGTTTCTCATGAGGGCATGTCGGTGGCGGAATTTGTGGGTGGAATAGTCCACATATGACCATACTTTCTTTCTCCCTAATGCTCTCTCTTCTCTCTCTCTCTCTCTCACACGAAAAAAAAAAAGATTATGTTTGACCATGTAGTAGATAAGCGTGTAATTGAGTGGAAGTTAAGGAAACAAGGGGTTATAGGGGATGTGGTTCTTGAGAGAGGTGCTTAGAGAAAGTATGTGGTTCTCTCTTCTCTCTCTCACACGAAAAAAAAAAGATTATGTTTGACCATGTAGTAGATAAGCGTGTAATTGAGTGGAAGAAAAGGAAACAAGGGGTTATAGGGGATGTGGTTCTTGAGAGAGGTGCTTAGAGAAAGTATGGGGGCAGTTAAGTTGCTCCGACAATTTTTTCATTATTTTCTTTATATCGTTTTGCTTATTTAATTCTTAGGCAACATAGAGTAAGTGAAGAGGGTTGTTTCCCTAATAAAGCAATCTATTTAGTGACTTTTGACCCTTTTTGTGTTGGGGTGCAAAGTGGAGCATCTGCCTATTGTTTATTTGGGAATGCCTTTAGGCAACAAGTACAAGGATATGAAGATATGAGATGGGATAATTGAGAAGACAGAAAAAGTTAGCCATGTGGAAGTCTCCATACTTGTCACTAGGGGGTAGTCTCATTCTGATAAATGCTGTACTAGACTCACTTCCAACCTATGTTCTGTCCTTGTTCCAAATACCTTCTGAAGTCGTGAAGAAGCTAGATAAACTGAGAAGGGACTTCTTATGGCTTGGAAATAAGAAAGAGAGGGTATGCATTTAGGGAAGTGGAAGATTGCTCAGCTCACCAAGAACTCTGGAGGCCTTGGTGTTAGGAATCTGCTGCTGCACAATAAATGTTTATTGATGAAATGGCTATGGAGGTCCTCTAGAGAAAAGCATACACTGTGGAAGGAGGTCATACCCAACAAATATGGGCAGACTAGTGCATGGATCACAATCCTGTCACTAATACTTATGGTGTTGCAGTCTGGGGGCCAATAAGGAGTCTTTGGACCAGTTTTCAGAGAACACTGTTCAGAAGGTGGGCAATGGGCAAAGAATTTTGTTCTGGAAAGATAAATGGAGTAGTCAGATGGCATTGATGAACTCTTTCCCTGATTTATTTTCCTTTTGCACTAACCCTGAGATTACAGTGGCTGAAAGTTGGTCCACTAATGGATGAGAAATTCAATTCAGGAGATATTTGGATGATTGGGAAGTGGATAGGTCGGCCCAACTGCTGCAAGAAGTAAGCAGCTTCAAAGGAACCTCAGCAATCCCGGATACTATCAATTGGAAGCATGCTGCTGATGGGAATTTCACTGCGAACAAATTATATCATAGAGAGGTGAGGGAGCAACAAGGAGGGAGAGCAGGTCCATGGAAACAGATTTGGAAAGGCTGAGCGCCAACTAAAGTAAAATGCTTCTCATGGTTGGTGGCTAGAAAGGCATGTCTCACTCAGGAAAAACTGAAAAGAAGGGAGTTTCAAATAGTATCCAGGTGTTATCTGTGCAATGAGGCAGAAGATACTAATAAACATCTGCTTCTGCATTGCAGAATAACCTGTCAAATCTGGTCACTGTTCATGAGCCTGACTGGAACAATTGGTCAATGCCAGAACGCACTGCTGATCTTTTGAGTTGCTGGATTAGGAGAGGTTGTAATAAAAGTCAAAAGAAGTGGTGGAAGGTAATTCCAACATGCATCTGGTTGGGGTCAGTGAGGAAAGAGAGGAGTGAGAGATGCTTTGAGGATATGTTTAATTCCATTCACAAAGTCAAATGGAATTGTATCATATCCTTAACTTTTTTGGTGTAAAGAGGAATGTATAGATGATGTTGAACAGATAGTAGATCTCTTAGGCTATTTGTAATCTTCTCTTGTAATCTTTTTCTCTCTGTAAATTCTTTTTTGGGTGGCCAGAATCTCCTAATGTTGAAGAACACAACATTGCCAGTTTCAAAAAAAAATTGCTAGAATTCAAAAAATATCATTTGATTGAAATTTTTTGTCTTTGAAGCCTTTTGGCGAAAGAAACAAAAGTTATCCGTCTTCCTAGATATTTGATTTGAACTGGATTATGGATATTAACACGAACCAAAATCATTGCCCATTCCCTTCCTTTTTTATTTGTTGAAAGTTATCTCTCTTCCTAGATATTTGATTTGAACTGGAATACAGATATTAACACGAACCAAAATCATCGCATATTCCCTTCCTTTTCTATTTGTTGGTGGTATTTGTTGAGTTCTGTTTCCATCTTTTTTTGAAATGCTGAAGCCAGTAGAATTTACTGCTTGTCTTTTCTTTTGATCTTCAAATGACTGAGATGCCCTTTTACAGCCGGTTGAGCTTTGGACTGGGAAACAACTCTTTGGTGTGCTACTGCGTCCATATTCAAAGATGAGAGTCTATGTAAATCTAACAGTCACAGAAAAGAGTTACAGTGGGCAAGGGAAAACAATGTGCCCAAGTGATGGATTTGTTTATTTCCGTAATAGCGAACTGATCAGCGGGCAACTCGGGAAGGCTACATTAGGTCAGTTTACCTTTAGTGCCCATTTGTCGATGCTGACATGATCTTTTCTTACTTGCTAAATAATTTGATTCTGTTGATCCTCCTACATCCTGAGGTACCTGTGGCATTTCATGCATGGCAAGGAACTTCATTGGTTTGAACTTCTGATTTTCGAATGTTCAAATAAATGCTCTCATGGGAAATACATAACACAATTTTAAGTTCTTTTTTGTTCCATTGCATCCGGGGTGAATATGTTGGAGAAACTTTGCAATGCAGTGACAAAAGAAATAAAAAAATTGATTAATATGACAAAAGATAATAAAAAATTCTTCTTTTGGGGGAAGGGTGGGGACAAGTTGAGACAAGTTGGGTTGAATATTTTAGTGTAGGAGTAGCACAATGGAGTGGGTGTGACTATTGTGGGGAAGCTCACCTAACCCAATCTATACTTCTCTCTAATTTATGATATTTCAATACGTTGCTCTTGAAATTGGACCTTTTGGTGCCTTCACCCGCAAGTCATTTTTTTATTCTTAATCCATTCAAATGCTCATAGGTCGCTTGGTAGTACCTTAGATATTGTCCAAAGATTTAAAATTATTTGCGTGATTAGATTATAAATAATTCTATTTTTTATCAGTCTTTTTTAGGGACATTTGAATTGTTTTACAACATATCTAATTGCTAATGGCTTGGGATAAATTTTAGCTCCTAATTACATTTTAAAACAAATTTTAGGTAAGTTTTCTTTACCATTCATTTCCCATGCCATATATCATATGGGTTGACATCATTCATCATTAAGCACACCATTTATGGGAAAAAGATTGCTTTTAACCTAAAATTACAGGGAGCCTGTAGATGACTTAAGAAACCACCAATATTACCCTAAAGAACTCCATTTGTCTCCTTTCGGCTTCTTATGTTACAAGTTTATCATCATCGTACATGAATGGTCTCGAGATCTCAAAAAATTTATAGCTTCATAAAGAAAACAAGGTTGGACAAGATAATGAGAGGCTTTTGCCCGGAAAAAAGAGGGAAAATAATTCCTCTAGTATCTTGTAAAATAGTAACTTTTCCCTTAAGGAAGGGGTTTTAGAATATGAAGAATATCTATATTCAGTGTAACATCATCAGGAAAGTAGTCGTAGAGATTCACCCAAGAGGAAAAGACGAAGAAGGGTGATAGCCATTAATTGTAGAGGAGCAAATTGTAGATGGTTTATCAGAGAAGCAAGGCAATTGTATGGAGTGGGTGTCAAAAGGGATTGTGGAGGAAAGAAATGGATTCTCGGAGCAAATAAGATATACATTGTTAATTGTGAAAAAGTACTTACTTGACAGGACACACAGTGCAAAAAAAGGCCCTGTAAGAGGCACTCATATAGGTGTTTAGCATGGTGAATGACATGGAAGCTATAGTGGCACATTTTCATGGAGGGCTAGGGGTTTTGGGAGATCACTATTAGAGGGCTCTCTGGTGTTATGAATAGGAGGAGGTGAAGGAATTCCTAAATAAGCTCTATGAATGGCCAGTTGGGATTTAAGGGGAGACATGTCAAATTGGACGGGGAAAGGGATGAATACTTTTATTACAAAGAATTTATATTTGGAGATAGCTAAAGGGGAGAGAAGGAGGTTTGGAAGAAACTGTGCAACACCTAGGCACCGAAGAAATTTGTTCTGCCCAAGGAATAACTTAAAAAATAAGAAAGTTGCTTACATAAGGAGTATAAAGAAGAAACCATTCTTCTTCAGATGTGTTGCAGGTTCACTGCTCAGCTAAGAAATTTTCAATGCTTAATATTTAATGGATGCTGTTGAAGACTGTACGAGAGGCATTCACAAGTTGGGGTTTGTGGAAAATTGGCAACAAAGAATGATGGCTTAAATAACCATATTGTTGTGTATATTTTGGAACGATAAAATAAGGTTTTTCCGAAATAGCACGAGGATGTAAGAAGTATAATAAGTCTCATTACTTATGAATATATGATTTCAGATAGTTCTATGATTGTTAAGCTACTTACACACTTTTTACATATTTTTACACCATCTTGATATGATATTGATGAAATATTATTTACTTTTCAAAAAATGAAGAAGATAAGGAAGAACCAATTTTGAATTAAAAAATATGAAGGGTAACTAAATATAAGCCAAGTAGGAAAAAGTAACTACAACTGCTTTGGGTGGAAAAATAGCACTCTAATATTAAAGAAATAATAATAAAAAATGAAATTAAGAAAATAATGCGGACTAAGGGTAACAAAATATAAGACAAGTAAGGAGCGTTCTAAGTCTAATGGGGCTTTAAGAGAAGAGCGCAATCAAAGTGTGGGCTTGAGTAAAAAAAGTGCAGTGAAGAGAAAAAATAAAAATATATATGTAATTCAAGAAAAAAAAAAGTAACGAACTCACTCATACTGTTTTTCTTAACAACTAATATACTTATTTGCTGATTATATTATTTTTTTAGTACCGCTCTATCCAAGATGGAACTCATGGGCAATTTGTTTGATTGCAGCCACCGATCATTTCGTAATGGTCAACTAGCAATCTGTTTACTCCTGCATTTATTTAGTCTATAATCTTGGCTAAACCTACTATCCTTTTTCATTCATCTTGTTGTTCATCTTTTAAACTCTTTTGTATCCCATGAGAAGGAGGTCATTCAAAGGGAGAAAGAGAAAGCCCAAGGCATGGGATGTAGCCCCACTAGCTCTTATGTCAGCGTGGGGAGGGAGAGGAATAGGAGAGTGTTTGAAGGGGTCAATAGTGATTTTGTACATGTGAGGACTAGCCTCTTGTCTATAGTTTCTTCTTGGTGCATCCATGAGGTTCTTTTTTGCACAGATGAGTAGGTGACTTTCGTAGAGAATCATATCTGGGTGTAGGTTTCTCTACTTTTTAGTCTACTTCAGCGATTCCCCCAGCATTAATATAATTGTTTACCTTGTAAAAAAAGGAGGTCATTGATATATTTACTTGTAAGTGCGTGAGATCTCCTTCTTATCTTGTTTCAAGAACCCATATTTGATTATGCTTCATTGACTTCTTCATTTTTCTTTTGGGTATAAGAATAATGTGAAAGGACACCTGCTTATGCACTACGTTACAGGCAGTGTAATCTTAATCTTTTCTCATACACTCTGATTAATTACATTGGAAGGGGTTCTTGTGTGTATTGTCCTATTGACTTATAGTCTGTTCTTTTTTTGGATTTTAAGGGTGTAAGTAATAATGAGATAACAGTAGTTGTTATTTGTGTGAGATGATAACAGGAAATGGAAATAAGGATGGTCTATACTCTGTTCTGTTGAGGGACTACAAGTCCCATGCTGCTGCAACATGCATGAATCGGCTTGCAAAGTTAAGGTGTGTTAGATTCCGATCAGCCTTTACTACTTCATTTGTTAACTGAAATTTCTTTTTTAAGCTGTCATTATAGGATATACTTCATACTTCATCTTTGTAGTTGGTCGTCAGACTTTTGGATGAAATGAATGGTTAGAGTCTTTCAAATTTTTCATGGGCCAAGTTTAAATGCCACACTCACTTTATGTCCTTATTAATTGGTTTTGGTTCTGCATGAAGTTGAAACTTCATCATGGTTGCCATTTGGTTATAGTTGGTGAATAAAAAAATTCTTTCCTTTAGTGATTATACTGGGTGGTTATTGTTGTTGTTTGTTGTTTCCTTTAGTGATTCTTTGAATATTTAAGCTTTAAAAAGTCTCTTTCTCCGATATTGGATGCTGAAATTAGTTATTATGGTTGCAAGTTGACAATTCTAGCACTAAGTTTGTATGCAGTTGGGTTTTTTGAATTTTCAGTAAATTGTGTGCTCACGTCAAAGAAGCATGTATTTTCAGTTCTCTTTTTGCTTCAAGCACGATGGACCTTATCGTTTTCTTGCGCTTTCTTTTTTCATTCTTTTTTCGGAAACACTGATTTTATCACTGTTCATGTCTTGCTAGTGCTCGGTGGATTGGAAATCATGGATTTTCCATAGGGATTGATGATGTCACACCTGGGGAAAACTTAGTTAAGCAAAAGCAAGGAGAGATTGATCGAAATTACAAAAAATGTGAAGATTGTATTCAACAATTTAATGAAGGAAAGCTTGCTGTGCAACCAGGCTGTGATGCCGCGCAGACTCTGGAGGCTGAAGTTACTATGTCATTGAATAAAGTTCGTGACGACATAGGAAAAGTAAGAGCAATGTATCTATTCATTTACTGCTTGTTTCCTCTAAAAGTCTTTACCTGTAGGTCTTTTATGAGTTTTATCTATCGAAAACAGGTACATTCCTTGTGAACTCTTCTGTGCTACTAGAACCTTCCTGTTTTTGATCTCTTCCTAGCTCCGTGACAGATAAAAGGAGGGAAAACATGGATAAGGAGAGCTTAGCCATAATCTTCAAACATTTAAGTTTTTACACTTCAAGGCTAAGTGCTAAAGTCGTGAACTTAAAACAGTAATTATAGAAAGAAAAGAATTACTTTTGGCTGCTGACTGAATTGCTGACCAGGTAATAGCAACTTGAATGGAATCCCAGAAGCCAATTTGCGTAAACCATACCTGATGATGTTAAAGTTCAATTCATCAGTTACCTAAGAGTTGTGGTACCCATATAAAGTGCAGGGAAACCTGTATGACCAAAGCACAAAATCCAGGGTCCTAATTTAAGTACAAGCCTCAAGAGCAGCCCCTGCAAAATCTACTGTCCCAAGAGCTTATGTTTCCCTAGATTTTATGCACCTCTTTGCCACAGCCTTCTTACAATTGTTGTATATTTTCTGCATTAGATTCTTAATCTCGTCTGGCTACTAAAGATTTCCACCTTTCTAACATCTTACAATCTGTTCTTCAGGTTCAGATACACATCTTCCCTCCACTTTGTATTATTTGCACTTGTAGGATGCTTCCCTCTATAATTTTGATGGCCAGTTATAGCAGATAACTCTTTTTCAGCTTATAAAGTTGAATAGCAGATTGTTTTCAACTATTGATTATAACCTGTTTCTTGGTCAGCCTTCACTGTGAATCTATAATCTGTAAAGAAAGCAGGTCAATATCATCATGCCTTATTTCTTGTTACAAATTCCTATTTTTTCTATAGATGTTGGTTCCTGTTGATTTTACAATTGGCAAAAAAGGAACACCCAGTGTAATTCTCGTTTTATCTGCTCTTTTTTGGCTCAGAAGCACATTTTTATCTGCTATGTTTTATCTGCTATGTTTTGGCTCAGAAGCACATTTTTTCTATTTTTTTAAACAACAATCAGAAGACATTTGCGAAAATCCAAAGTACCTTTCTGCTGAAGCTCTGAAAATTCACCCTATAGTGCGTCATTTGACTGAATCCATTATTCTCCCTGTCAAAGTTCTCATCTCACTTCCTTCAGGTAACTCTACTAGGCCAAGTTTAAGCTTGTGTTTTGCCCCGGAAATATAAAAAAATTGAGCTGGATCCTCATCATAAGCAAATTTACAAAGGAGATAAAAATTAAGTTTCTGATTCCAGGGTGGATGCGTGAATAATTATGATATCTTCACCCATTTCCCAATTTACACAGACTTCTGATTACCATTACACCGTCTTTAGACTGTTGGTTTTTAATTTAAAAAGTCAAAAAACTAAGTTCCACTTTTCACTACATATCTCTTCCCTTGTACTTTCACCCACCTTGCGCCTACATGGTGATATCCTCTGTCAAAATTGAGCGGAATTCTGATGGTTTCCTCGTCAGTTTCTGTTGCTATGGAATATCTTAATTGAAATATTGACATGTAGCTTTTAACTTCTAAATAGAACTGCTTTCCCATGTGTAAATCTGGCTTTTCTAAAACTTGGCACTCTATGAACAGTCGAGTTTCTACCATTTTGAATTTTTCCTTCATTATCATGTCTGAGTGTCCATCCTATCCAATGAAGCTGTAATCCTTTATTTTCTCCATCACCCTTCCATCCAATTCCAGTTCTACTACATTCTGCTGATACCTGAATGCTTTGCTGCTGCCTCACAATTTGTTACATCCCCACTGAACCTCCCTTTGCTAAGTAGCAGTTTCTTTTACATTTGCCATCTTCATTGTGGATTGCCTGAGTTATCTTTAATTGTTCTCCTAACCTGTCTAAATCTCTTCTGGTTAAGCCTCAATTTCTCTGACATTGCCAAGTTCTCTCTCGATAAGTAAAAGGAAATACCCTGTCCAAGTTGTCATTCCTTTGTTCAAGCCTTCCACTCAATCTGAGCAATAGTGAAGCCATGCAACCCCTATTTAGAGAATATGATGGACAATTTGGTGCATTCAAGCTCATTTTAGAAAATATATGCTTTGTGTTTATTTGAATTTCGGGTTGGGGGCCATTGGAACAAACCCTTGCCAAATTACATAAACCATTTTAAGATATCTTCAAATTTTGGCCAATTGTATGAGGATTCTTACATTATATTCATGTCCTTCACTTGGAGAACAGTATCTTTTTGCATCAAAAAGTGAGTCCAGCCAATACTTGTAATGAGAATCTTCTTTCATAAAGCAAGTTGTCATTTTATGGTCTCACCAATCTAATGGAAAAAAGAAATTGAGTGGTCATTTTGCATCTAAGGCCTGTAGCAAATAATTTTGAGAGTTGGAAGATATGCTTCCTTGAAGTCTCTTGCTTTCTTCTTGAACCTTTGTCCCAGAAGTATAGTTGTTGTGATGTTTATTAATTAGTTTTTATGTCATGTTTTGATATGGGAAGGTGGAAAAAGTTTGCCTGAATATCAATTTTTTTGACAGATTTGTATGAAAGCACTACACTGGAGGAATAGTCCTCTAATCATGTCACAGTGTGGTTCAAAAGGATCCCCAATTAACATAAGCCAGATGATTGCCTGTGTTGGTCAGCAGTCTGTTGGCGGCCGTCGTGCTCCTGATGGATTCATAGATCGAAGTCTTCCGCATTTTCCCTTCAAATCAAAGTTTCCATCTGTGAGTACTTCCTGCTACATTTTATTATACTCTGGATTGCTAGTCATTCGCTCTTCTGAAAACAGCTCAAGGTCTTTGCTTATACGCCTATCTGTATTAGTAGTAGGTGGGATCGCTGAGAACATCCTCCTATTCCTTCCTAACTGTGTTAACCTTCTTTACTTTCTTCTTTTCATTAATCTTCTCAATTCAATTAATTTAGCTGCATCAATGTATTGCTACCATACAGTTACGAAGGTTCCTTATCTGATCTTTTGGTAATGCATCTTCATCTATAGTTATTCTAGTGGACCAGACATTATAGTTGTTTCTCATTCACATCGATGGTTGTACTCGTGCTATTAAATGATTGCCTGAATGCCTTAGGTGGGATGTGCATTTAGCAGATAGTGGTAGTGACCATTCGTCTGTATATTCTACCATGTAACTTCATACCTGTCCACTTGTTGGCTTTTTTGGTGTATCTATTCTAGCAAAGTAAGTTCATTTGCATGCCTCTTGTATATTGTAGTTACTTTGGATTGGCTGAAGAGAAATTGATGAATTGGAAACCTAATAAAAGTGGACAAATGTGATGCTTTTGAATGCCTAATGTTGATTCTGAAATTTGACAAAGGAACATATTCGTGATCGCTGCCATCTGTTGTGGGGCGAACAAACATTTCCTTGGTAGGGGGAGACATCCTAGGGACTAGGTACATTTATCATGTTGTGCTGCGGGAGTAGATGGGATCTCCATGTAACAGCTGTTTCTACAGTGAGATTCCCGATTATGTCTTTTGGTAAGCCCATTTATGAAGGTTTAAGTGGTCTTGCGGAGAACTACGTTCGGTTCCAGAAATGGGGAAGGAAGGGGAAAATTGAGAAAATGGCTGGTTTACCTTGGTTAAGTATTGATGATGTTGAAAAAAAGATAAGAAATTATGATGGTTTTAACTAATTTATTAATATAGACACCTATTTATTGTCTTTTTTGAAACTGGTAACAATTTGTATATTATTACTGAAAAACCATATTTATAAAAAGAAAGAAGAGAAAATAAAATACCAAGCTGAGACTGCTATGCTAAACAGATTTCAGAATATTTAGGATTGATTCAGTATCTTCAGAGCAAGCCTTTCCTTTGTACACCAAAAAATAAAAGGAACAACAATATACAGTTATGCTTGATCTTCTGCACATTGCTATTCCTATGCCTATCTTCAAAAAATCTGGTATTTCTTTCTTTCCATATATCCACCAAATACATGCTGGGATAATCCTCCATCCATCTTTGTTTGTCGACCAATTCCAGATTCCTCCAACACCCAGCTAAAATGTTTTTTTATTTTTTTAAATTTGTAACTGGTAACTTGTGTGTATAAATAGACAAAACAATACATAGGTTGTACCGAAACCATATTTACAAAAGTGCTTCAGGTATATAAAATTAAACTCCCATCCTAAATGCTACTCAGGACATCAATTATATCAACAGAATCTTCTGTGTAGGTCTGTTTACCTCCAAAACACAGAAGCGGAAGACAATTCAACTTTATCTTCTGCAAAGAGTTCTCCACATTATCAAAACATCTGGAATTTCTTTCTTTCCAAATTGTCCGCCAAATGCTTGCTGGGACAGTTCTCCATCTATTCATGTCTTTTGCGTGAGAACCTGCTTCCTCCCAACTGTGTAGAACATCAATAATCCTTCCCGACATTATCCAATATATTCCTCTAAGGCTGATGAACATTCTCCATAGTCGTTCTGTGATTTTGCAATGTAGAAATAGATGATTAACTGTCTCTGCTATCTCACCACAGAGAAAGCATCTGGAGCACAAGGTGATCTTTCTTTTTGCTAGATTCTCCTGAGTAAGAACAGCCTCTTTAGCTAGAAGCCAAACAAAACAAGAAACTTTATATGGAATTTTAATCTTCCAAATGTGCTTCCATGGCTAATTCATAACCTGTTGGTTGGTCTGATTCAGCAGCTTGTAGGCACTACCCACCCTAAAAGAGTCACTGCTATGTCCCAACCACCTTAATCTATCAGACCCCTCTTGTATGCCACTGAAGAGTTCCAGTACCTTATAAAACTCTGTTACCCTCTGAATCTCCCAATCATTGAGCAATCTTCTAATGATAAGATCCCATCCTTGGTTTGTTTTAAGTTCTGCATTAGTCTTCTGCTGATGAAGTACTAGACCAAATATATCAGGAAAAATATCCTGTAAACTACCACTCCCAAGAAATTGTCCTTCCAAAAGGAAGTTCTGTTTCCATCATACACTCTGATGGATATATTGCTCTTCAATTCAGGCCAGAGAGACCTTATGGATCTCCACAGGCTAGCTCCATAAGGTGTGTTTACCTCTTTGGTCATCGATTTGTCTTCCTCCCCATACTTTGCTTTAATGACTCTTCCCCATAGATGTTGGCTTTCTGCAGTGAATCTCCATAGTCACTTCATTTTAAGAGCTTTGTTATGAAATTTCAGATTTCTAATGCCCATTCCTCCTTGCTTTTTGCTAGTGATTACGGCTTTCCACTTAACCAAGTGAAAACCTCTCTTTTTCTTGTTTCCTTGCCACAAAAATGACCTTATGATTTTATCAAGTCTATTGATAACCCCTGTTGGTATTGGGAACAATGACATCTTGTATGTTCGAAGTGTGTTTAACACTGAGTTAACAACAGTGAGTCTACCACCCACAGATAGGTTCTGGGACTTCCATCTAGTCAGCTTCTTTTCACATTTTTCTATAACACTGTCCCAGATCACCTTTGACTTAGATTTACCTCCAAATGGCATTCTCAAATATATAGTAGGTAAAGAGCCAACATCACCACCTAGGATTGTGGCCAATTGGGCCATATCAGGTACTTCATTGATAGGATATAGACATCTTCTCCTCCAATTAATGTGGAGCCCAGATACCCCTTCCGATAACACCAGAATCTCTCTTAGGTGCTTTAGTTTCTCTCTATTAGCATCACAAAAGATTAGAGTGTCGTCAACATATTGCAGATGAGTGATTTCCAGGCTGCTATTGCCATTCCTATCTATCTCAAAGCCTTTTATCCAACCATAGGTGTTCGATGTGTTAATCATATTGTTAAGACCTTCCATAGACAAAATAAATGGAAAGGGAGACAAGGGGTCACCTTGTCTAAGACCTCTATGAGCACTAAAAATTCCAGCAGGGGAGCCATTGATGAGGATAGACAAACTCATAGTTGAAATGCAATGTTTGACCCAATTAATCCTTTTAGAGCCAAAACCCATCCTTTCAAGCATATTCACCAGGAACTTCCAACTGACATGATCTTGCCTTTTCAATATCATGTTTGCAAAAGATTTCCAGGTGTCTCAAGAATGAACCTAGATTCAACAACTTCATTAGCAATCGAAACAACATCTATGATTTGTCTTCCTTTAATGAAAGTCATTTGTTGAGAATCCACAAGTTTAGCTACCACCCCTTTTAATCTTTTCTTTAGTACCTTTGCAAACAGCTTATAAATACTGCCTATCAGACTTATAGGCCTGAAATCTCTCAATTCCTTGGAACCTTTTTTCTTTGGAATTAAGGCTATGAAAGTTGCATTAAAGCTTCTTGCAAAGATTTCCTTCTTGTGGAAATTGTTTGTTACAGTTCAAAAGACTTAAAGTTCCATTTCTTTATTTCTATCAAATTTTATGGGATTAAAAGAACATTATGTCCACTGCTCCAACCTCTTGCAGCCCAACCAAACTAATTAGTTTGATTCTGTTTGTATAAGTTGGTTTTATCCTTTTAAAATAAGTTTTCAAATTCATCAATTGCAGTTATTTCCTTTTTTAAGGAAGAGGTGCTTAAAGTAACTATTGCAGTTACTTATGCACTCAATTTTAAAAAATGCATGTCTGTACACTCATGGAGTGCTGAGTACAGTTCTGTTTGTGATCCAGGCTAAAGGGTTTGTAGCTCATTCCTTTTTTGACGGTTTGTCAGCAACTGAGTTCTTTTTTCACACAATGGGAGGAAGAGAAGGTCTTGTTGATACGGCGGTACGGATTTCCTTTTTCGACTTATTTGTTGGTGGTATTATTTATTTCTCGTTGGCACATAATATATGTTTACCTGAATTCTTCATTTTTCTGCCTTGAATTCTATCTAATGGGTACAATATGAGTGTGGATACTTCGGGTAGGTTCTTTGAGATACACCAAAAATTGACAAAAAGACTGCACATACCTGCATCGGATGCTTAACCCAACCGTATCAAATATGAGACAGCATGTAACATAGGATTCCGTAGATTCTTGCTGATGTCTTCCTTTGAAGTATTAGGCTAAAGTTTTGTCAGTGTTGGATGTTCGTCCATTTTGATTGCTACAGGTTAAAACTGCTGATACCGGATACATGTCTCGTCGACTTATGAAAGCTTTAGAGGACCTTGCTGTTTATTATGACAGCACTGTACGAAATGCTAGTGCATGTATAGTTCAGTTCATGTATGGTGATGATGGCATGGATCCTGCACAGATGGAAGAGAAAAAAGGACGTCCTCTGAACTTCAGCAGATTATTTATGAAAGTTAAGGTATGCACTTCAATTATAATAGAACTTTCAAAAAAGAGAAGGTTCAATTTCAATAAAATTTTCAACAGTCTTATGGTGAAGGTTAGAAAATTTTGATATTGATTTCTTTTTACAGGCAACATGTCCTCCTGGGGATGAGAAGAGTTTGTCTTACTCCGAAATCTGTGATATAGTCAACAAAAGGCTCTCGTATCATGATATGAGTCCTGAAGGGGGATGCTCAGAAGCATTTCGTGCTTCTCTGTCAGATTTTTTGATTAAAGATTTAGCTGAAACCTTGAAAAATTTACGGGAAGCCCTATTATTGGGTGAAGAGAAATATGCAGGGGATGACCTTGAGTATCTTGAAAACATTGCGTTAAACATATCTGGTATTACTAAGAAGCAACTACAGGTAAATAGCTTCAGAAGTTCCGTGTTGCTTGTTCACTGAATTTTTGGTTAATTGCTTGCTCCAACTATAAGTGGTTTACTTGAAAAAACTGCATACAACAATTAAGTTGCTACTTGATTTGTTTTTTCCTTCATATTTTTTATTGTTTATCCTTTCAAATATGAAGTTTTGTTATAATATGTCATCATTGAGGATGATGCAAATTAGTTATTCAGAAGTGACTTATTATTTTTATAGGAGTTCAATATAATATTTTCTAGTACTGCTAGACTGTAAATTCTTATTGATACTATATTACTTGAAAGATGTTTTTGATTGACCAAAAAAAAAAAGCAAGGACAATCACGATTTAAATCTTCGTTGCTCCTTAGTGGAAACTTCATATAGTTTGATCTAAAGATCAGTGTCAGGGAAGCGTAAAGCGGAAAAAAGCGACAAGGTCCTGCTTCGCTTAAAGCGTGAAGCGTGAAGCGAAGCGCTCGCTTCATTGAAGTGAAACGTAATTTTAACGAAAAAAGACCAAAAATAGGGACAATATATATTAGCAAATGTTCAAATTAAAAGAAGCTAAAAATAGATGTCACAAAATACAATAAGACAAACAAAATCATAGTTATTAAATAGTTCAACATTTCTTGTGCGTCTAAATCTCTACTTCTACAAGATTGTCAAAATCTTGTATTTCTCTCTTATCATTATATTATCATCATCTTCTTCAACTCCATCATCATCTTCCTTCAACTGGGTGTGTAGCTATGCCCTTCCTATATGTAAGCTTGAACTTGAGTACTCGCCTTAAACCATAGCAGTTCTCATCAACTCCACTTGCTTCAGCATAACAACACCCCAAGTAAAATCCGAATCTCCTAAAAGAAATTGCTTCATCTTGACGTGCTCCAACTCAGGTTAGCCGATTTTAAAATATCATCAATATTGTCCAAGCAAATTGGATCAGACATTACGCGGCGCGACTGTGACGCTTTAATGTCCTATTGTATTTTATGAACACCAAGTCATTGGGGCGCTTTAAGGTTAGTCTATTCCTCTTCTTTGTATGAATGCGCAAATAAATATTGGCAAGTAATTGAAATTACGAGTCAAGACAATTGAGATATTTAGTTATCTCAAACTACGAAATTTTCCTATAATTTCTTACATGTTCAAACACGCTCCGGTTTCTCTGCGCACCCCGGAGAAGGGCTACAAGTTAGACTTAAAACTTTGATGGCGAGAACTTTTGTAACTCTTGGTGTTTCGAACCATAAAGCCTCCACCATTCAACTATTAAAATAGAATAGCGATTTAATACCTAGCCGAGTATAAAGATATAACTTAAAAGTTAAAGTTATAATGAAGCGTAGAAGCACATGTTCACCTGTTGACCCTCGTTCTTTGTCTAATAATGGTGACTTCCATAAAGTCCATCGACATATAAATGCTAATTTGATCCGTTATTAAATCTTGCATATTTTCATCAACTACCAACTTACCGACGCATTTATGTGGGTCCATACGCATGTACCACAATAATCCATATCATTGTTATGATAGAAGAGTGACGGGTTCAAGATATTACCAGCTGTATGCAAGGTCGATGGGTGATCCTTCACAACTCTATCAATGTCTCAAAGACCTTTGCATATTTATATTCGTCGGTAAATGCTTTTTGAATAGCCTCTTTAGCCTTATCCATCGCCATAAGGTATCCCATTACAGTGGTTTTTGCTCACCATCCACCAAGCGAAGAACTTTAATCAAGGGACCACCAACTGAGCATAAACAACATTATTCCAAAGGTATAAGAAAGCATTATGCGTTTAACTTCTTTCCCACCACTTCTTTTACAAATTTCTTTTGTTGTTCCATTCTTGAAATAGGCGGGCTTTCAAATTGGCCTTTGCATTGTGTGCATACTATGCAAGATCCAAGAAAGCGGTAGCAAATCTAGTCTTTCAGGTTTTACTAAGTTTCTTTGTTTAGTGAATCTCACCCTTATCAAATTCAACAACAAAGTCTTTGAACAATGTAAGAATGTACATAGCCTTGGTGAAAACACTTTGTGAAGGGTCTTTCTTTGAAAATGTCTCCAAATATCAAATTCACACAGTAAATTTGCACAAAGAGTCAATATAGCATGCGGGAACACTCCTTGCAACATATCACCCACTTTAACATTTTGGTACATTATCTGTAACAACTTTGAACAACATTTTGTGCTCCAATGTCCTCCTTGTTTTTTGATACAAGGAGAACATTTGATGGCATCGATAGGTAGTCACTCGCATCAATGGATTCAAGAAATAGGCTTCCTTTTGGAAGTTCACTAACATTGGTGATTACTTTTCGGTTCTTGCCGTCCACTTATCCCTCATAATGGAACGTAGCAAACTTGTTCATTCTATCAAATGATCCTCAACAATTTTTGGTCTCTTCCACTTCTTTATTTAGATAAGTGACACTAACTTCATGATAAGTGCAAGGAGCTTCATTCCCGAGGACCACATTGGCCTACGGCCTCAATAAAGGCCAAAGTGTCATAATTGACACAATTAAAAGGGGAGCCACCGCATCATACATCCGTGAAAGACGCAATGCCACGATCTCTCAAAATCGCCTTGGCGGTATCATGCAAGCACATCATCATTTTTCCTGCACCATCTCCGGACTTAATAAATAAACAATCTAAAGGACCTTTCGTGCCGGTTGATCCATAACTTGAAAAGAAGCGTCTTTGATATATACTCTGTGAATATTTTTGTGATTTTGAAGAAATGACAAGTCAGCAGCACCTTCTTCCTTTCATCATCATCATCATCAAATTAGTCACATTTGGTTGATGTAACATTTGACATTTTAAATCTTTTTTCCTTCGACATATTTTTTATTTCTTCCCTCACATCCTCTTGGACATTTTGTACACCGTGGAGGCGTCCTAAGTACCAGTAATATGTTGTTTGTGTGAAGATAAGCCTTTAGTTATCTTGTCACAAAACACACATATAACTGCTGTCCTATTGGTCTCACTTACTTCTCCATATTTCCAAGCCGGGTCACCCATTTTTAATAGCTGTTAGGATTAAAAAAATCTATCACAATAGCCAGAGGCTTAGAGCAGAAAAGAGAAGAAGAAGAAAGAATAATTTGGCAGCAGCAAAGCAGAAAAGAGAAGAAAAAAAAAAAAAAACTGACAACAGAAAAGAAAGAAGAAGAAGAAAAAAAAAAAATTGGCAGAAAAGAGAAGAAGAAAAAAAAATCCCCAGCAGCAGAAAAAAGAAGAAGAAGACAAATTGAAAAAAAACTGTAGCACAGCAGCAGAAAAGGAAAGAGAAAGAGAAAAAAAATTGCAGAAAACAGGGCAGAAACTTGAGAAGAAGAAGAAGAAGAAAAAAAAAATGGCAGCAGCAAAGAAGAAGAAGAAAAAAAGAACTGGCAGCACGCAGCAGAAAGAAGAGAAGAAGAAACTGCTGCAGCAAAACAGAGCCGTGAGCCGCAGCAAAGAAGAAAGGGGAAGAAGAAGAAGAAGAAGAAGGAGAAGAAGAAGAAAAAAAGTTACGTACCTGGCTGAAGGCTGAAGCAACGATGAGAATGTGAAGAAGCAGCCGTAGAAAAAAAAACCTACAGCTCTTGGCAAATGTTTTTTTTTTTAAATTTAAAATAGGACTTTAAAAGTCAGCCCGGAAAAATAAAAGCGACCGCTTGGGTCGCTTCACGCTTCGACCATAGAAGCGTGCGCTTTTATTCTCCGCTTTTATTACCTGAGTTCGCTTCTGCCCAGTCGAAGCAGCTTTGTGTCGCTTCGCTTCGCGCTTAAAGCGACGAAGCGAGCGCTTTTGTGAACACTGCTAAAGATTATATGTGGCATGGTTTGCTTTGCCAAATGGATTCAGTGAATTTTTAATTGCATCCCACTCTAATACCAAAAAGATAGAACATATCGATTCAGAATCTTTTTCAAAAGTTTTATGTGCTCATGAATGATGAAAAATGTAGTATGTGCAATGGAATATAAAAGTTCTTGTGCACATTTAACATACAGTTGTAGGAGATACAATTTTTGACTATTGGAAAGAATTGCATAGCACTAAATGAGATAAAGAAAGTAATTTATTTTCAGTCAAAAGTTTAGCAAATTAATCGGTCAGAAGTACGTAACAGGCTATCTTGCTTAATCGTGAATAGTGAAATGCAAGATTAACTGGATCATGGGGGTAATTTGATGATACATAATTCTGACCAATTAGATTTTATTTGTTCTCTATTTCAGAAAATGCTCCTCTCTTATGAATGAATATGTGTTTTAGTTTCAAACTAGAAAAGAAGTTATGCAATGAAAAAAAATCAAAAGTTTAAATTTAATATGAAAATGAATATAAATTGCACCAAGGGTGTGGTCGATGATTTGGGCTGAGAATTGTGAGGTTTTAGATTCAAATCCCAGTGAAGCAAAAAAACTAAGTGATTTATTCGGATTATTCCTGTTTGTTCAAGCCTTAGGGGTCGTTTGGTACGAAGTCAAGTAATGTAGGGATTACTAATACATGGATTAGTAATGCAGGGATTGCTAATACAAGGATTGTAATGTTGGGATTATTTTTTATCAAGTGTTTGATTCATTGTGTTGAAAACTAGATATACCATGTATTGTGTTTGGTTTAAAACTCTATAAAAAATTTCTTTACAATTATACCCTTGAATTTTTGTATAAAGAAATTTAGGGAAAGGGACTGAGGGGTGGTCTAGACATTTAGGGGTCTTATCCGGGGATTAGTTATCTCAGGATTAGTTATCCCTTTGTTTCCTTGGTATAAAATAATACACCCCTATGGTGTATAAGTAATCCATGTATTAGGTTGAATTGAGTAACCAAACAATGTATTGGCTGGACTAAATTTTAATCCAAAGACTATTCTAATTAATACAGCTTACCAAATGGGTCCTTAGTGGACAGAGTTACCTAGTACTTGTGTTGGTGGGAGGTAAGCAAGTACCTGTTGAAGATGAATATGAATTCTTCAGATTCGAAAGTTATATACAATAACCTTTTTAGTTGAACTGTGTCAAATATTTTGGGAGGTCCAAAAATAGAAAGAATGTCGTATAAATTTGAGCAAAGGGATCATTTCCTTGACTTTGATGTGTCACATTTTCTTCAAACTATCTTACATTGCACCTGTTCTGTCAGTATTTTAAAATCCTAGCTCCCTCGATGTACTAACACTAAAATGTTTTCCTATATTAGCTGTTGTGCTAACCAAAGTCATCTTTAAATTGGAAACACAGGAATTCTATGTTATCCCCTGTAATACGACTTAATAAAGCTATAGTATGTAAAATTGACATGAAATCTGTGTTCAGTATAAGAACTACTCGCAGTACTTCATTGAGGAAATAATTTCAATGGGAAATTAGGAAAAAGGAGAAACGGAAACTAAGAAATAAACTTTTCTACATATGTTGAAAGAAAAAGATAATGTTTAATTTTCTCAAGACAATAAAGTTACTAATAGCATTGTGCATATGTGTAGGTTTTTAATTTTCCTTGCTTCTTTGTAGGTGTTCCTTAACACGTGCATCTCTCGATATCACCTGAAAAGATTAGAATCTGGAACTGCAATTGGTGCAATTGGAGCTCAGAGTATTGGGGAACCTGGGACACAGATGACACTGAAAACCTTTCACTTTGCTGGAGTTGCCAGCATGAGTATCCTTGTTTTGTTAGGAGCTTAAGTTTGCATCATCAAAACAGTTTTTGGCTAGTCTAACTGACTTTTTATCATCTTATCCTGTTTCTTTAACTCTTTCGTAGATGTTACACTTGGAGTTCCTCGAATAAAAGAAATCATAAATGCAGCAAAAAGGATCACTACTCCTATTATTACTGCAAAACTTCTGTCTGCTGCTAATTTAACTGCAGCAAGGATGATTAAAGCCCGTATTGAAAAAACTCTTTTGGGACAGGTAAGTTTGTTGTATTTATGAAATTTTAGGCTTAATGCCTAAGGTGACACCTCAACTTATCCCGTTTTACAAAACTGGGCCCTAACTTTCGTGTTTTCATTTAAACACTTGTACTTGGTAAAAAAAAGGTATTTTAAGCACCTCTATATGGTAGAAGTAGCGACTGTTTATCCGCTGCCCCAACCACCACTGCCTGAGTGACCTTATCTCCTCCACACCTTCTCTAGCTCCTCATCTCCTCCATCAGTTTTATCACTGCTAGCACCCTCAAGCCGGCATACCATTGTCAAAGGCGCTCTTAAAGTGCGCTTAAGCCCTTAAGCGAGCCTCAAAACACGTTGAGCGTTTCGCCTTGCTTAATGTGCGCTTTAGTGTCATCATCAGGCTCTAAGACAAACTTTTCCTTGCAAATGAGCGTTTCCTGAAAAGTCTACACTAAACAATTGATATTTCACTTAATCCTAAAAAAGTTCTTTTTCTTTGTCTATATATTTGTTATTCATGCTTATAATTATTAGTCTTGGACTATATATATATATGTATGTATATTTGTATGTTTTCTCCCTTTGCGCTTTTCGGTTTTGATAACACTGACCACCACTACCATGCCTTCACCTCTTGCTTTCACCTCTACGCTTGTTCCCTTACCACCACTTACCACCATTAAGCATATTGCCTCCACCTCCTCGTATCTTAATACTTTTCACCTACACCTTTGTCTACAGTGCTCCTTGTACAAATCCACCATCGCCTTCCTCAAAGAGAATTCTGGAGCAACAATAGGATGAGATTTTTTTCTTTTCTTCACTTGCGCAATTATCCTTATTCTGGTAATTTATGGAGAGAATCTTGATCTGTGGAAGGAACTGGACTACTACAGAAGTTAACTCATGCTACATTTTTGAGATTCTACTTAGCTTTTGTAGCATTGCCGGTAGTTTACTTGTTCTGGAGAAAATTTTAAGTTTATGAAATGCTACTATGCATTGTTAAAGAAATGGGCCATGGGTATAACTCAACCTCAAAAGCTAGCTCAAGAGGTGAGGATTGTCCAAATCACATTAAAGAGATCACCATCTCTTAGAGGAAGGACCGATGGGAGACTCTTCACATAATATCAAAATGTTCCTTGAACTGTTCTGAGGAATATGTTATGATTCCTGCCATTTCTTCTTTCATTTAAACCTCCTGATAAATTTGCAAAGCTCTCATAATGCCATTGAACTAAGTTCATTTTGAATAGAACATTTATTTCCTATGCAGGTGGCTAAGAGTGTAAAGATTGTGATGGCATCTCGATTAGCATCAATTGTTATTTCACTTGATATTGAGACAATTCAGGTGGCACAACTGTGTATTGATGCTTATACTGTAAAGCAATCAATTTTGCAGACCAAAAAAATAAAATTGAAGGAACCTGTAAGATAAGTTGTCTTTCTGTTTCTGCTGCTTATCAATCAATGGCATCTTGTTGAGTGGAATTCGTATTTTCTGCAGCAAGTAAAAGTTTTGAATCCCAGGAAGCTGGAAGTTTTTCCTCTGGCTGATAAAGAAAAACTGCATTTTGAACTGCACCGGCTGAAAAATAACCTGCCTGCTGTTGTTGTGAAGGTACAACAATCATCAAGATTTCTATTAAGTTAAATTAAATCTGTTGATTTTCAGATGAGAATTGATTAATTAATCTGTTTTATCTGAGCTACTCTGTTTATTTATATTTGTAAATCTTCTTGGGATGTCAGGGTATCACTACGGTTCAAAGGGCCGTGGTGAACAAAGAACAACAAAAAGATCGTAAAAATGATGTCAAAGGAGAAACATATGAGTTGCTTGTTGAAGGGTAAGTGTTATGTACAACTTCTTCCACATTCTACATCATTAGGTTGTGCTCAGCTTTTGGTGTATCAAGCCTGCAACTTTCTATAATATTCTTGTAACTAGATGCACTTAATTTTGTGGGAGAGATCCCAAATATTATCTCCTTTCACATTCCTATTCTGTATCTTTTATGTTGAAAAATAACCTGAGAGGGTTAATTAAGTTATTGAAAACATTACACTAATCCAGAGAATTCAACATCCCTTCTCAAATAGTTGCTTAAACGTGAAGTGGAATGAAACTTGCCAAATCTTAGTCCTTGTAACATCGTTTTCGAACAAATCCTTTACTATGCTCGGATGTGGGTTCATATTCTCATTGGTGGCCCAAGACATGTACATTCTAAGTCTGTCCATGAGCATGAGTTCAAGTTTAACAACGGCCTACTAGGGCGAGTGTAGACTCAGATCAAACTGCCCCCTCGAACCAATTTGATCATCTTCCATTATTTATAGCTGTATTTCTCAACAGAATAAATATGTATAACTGCAACTGTAGATATTTGTCTATATTGTATGTATCAAAATAAATTGGTATTCATAAGCAAACATAATCTATTTAACTAGTCAATGGCTACACACACACATTAAATCCTGTAAAGGTGTTTTGTTTCTTATTTGTAATCTTTGTGACCTACAAATGCATCCTATGTGTGCTTTTAATGATTTTAGACATAAGCTCAATATAATAATAATACATCAAACTAATTGAAATATTAAAATGCTACAGGCTGTATTTTATGTCTATGCTAGCATAAGGCTGTCGACTGGTACATGAAAATTACTTGGTCTCTACCAAGATTCTGGAGACTCTGATACCATATTGAAGGGTGTTACCTACCTCATCTAAAAGTTTAAGTTGTTAAAAAGGGAGAGAAGTGTAAATGTTTATTTTTCTATTTAGGTCTGTAACTTTTAACAAAATTATCTTTTTAATTGGAAAACAAGGTATTAATGGAACAATTTTTTTTGAGAACGTAACAATTAATGGAACAATTTTAAACACAGAACATGATTTGGAGCTTTTATGACCAGTTTGTTGCAGTTAAGATCATTTAAAAAAATTAGAAGGATCTTAAAAACATGCAGAAATCTGTATTTTATTGTCTCATTGAGAGGTTAATTGTAAGACTAGCGACTCATCTAATCAAAATGATATTGTCAATATAATATTGTCTGATATAGTTTCAAGGATTCTCTGAAGAAATATACAAGAGATTACAGTCCTACTCGCTTTTGGTTTTCTTCTCGGGATTCCATGCTCCAATATAAAGTAGAACTTTTTACATGATTCCTGCTCTTTCCTTCTGCAGTACCGGTCTCCTATCTGTAATGGGTATTGAAGGAGTTGATGGACGTAATACTAAGAGCAATCATATAATGGAGGTGCAGCAAACTCTAGGCATTGAAGCAGCAAGGGTCTCTATAATTGATGAGATTAATTATACCATGTCAAGTCATGGAATGACAATAGACTTGCGGCACATGATGCTTCTTGCAGATCTGATGACGTATAAGGTAGTTCTCCTGGAATTTTTTCCTCATCCAAAAACATGTTGGATGCTTTTATTTCCAAGTATGGATCTTAATTGACGTTCTTTGTTACTATCATAGGGTGAAGTCTTGGGAATAACCAGACACGGCGTTCAGAAAATGAAAGATAGTGTACTGATGTTAGCTTCATTTGAGAAGACAACTGACCATCTGTTTAATGCATCTGTAAGTGGAAGAGATGATAAGATAGAAGGAGTAAGCGAATGTATCATCATGGGTATACCAATGCAGATAGGCACTGGGATGTTTAAACTTCGGCAATGGTAATTGTTTGACTTTTGGCATGAAATTTTATTCTTGAATCTTAATTATATCCTCTATGTCCGTTGTAATTATTTGAATAAGCTAACACATTGAAAGCTACAAAGGGAGAAAACTGATTAGTCTAGGAAACTTTTAAGGTCTTATTGCAAGATCAGAGAAGCAATATTTGAGCAATGGTTTTTTTTCATTAGAACAATCAAATATTGACATATCTTTGCATCCAGCTGATGCAGGACGAAAAGATAGATGGGATAATTGGGAGAAAATTAGAGAAGTAAGAGAATGAGAGAGAATAAGATAGCACCAGAAATATCACAAAAGCTATTCATAAAGTCATTCTCTTTTTGAGTTAATGATAAGAACCTTATTTGTCGTGGAGGGAGTCCTAAACTAGTAAAGATTCTTAAGACTATTAGCCCTACCTTTATAAAATATAACATACTTCCTCTAACTAATAGATATTCTCTTATTTCAAGCTAAAAGATAACATCTCTAACTAACAGATCTTTATCATTGCTAAAAGATAAAGTGTACAAATTTAAGATAAATAATAATGATATCCTTTTCTTCTTTGAGCTACATCACTGTAAAGTTAGAACATGATAAAATGATGAGTGATAAACTAGATGTTGGGCTCCAAAAATTTAAAAGAATAATTGGTATAACTTTTATCATCTATTAAAATTCTCCTCTTTAGTTTCTTGCTCTATTTCTTCATCAACTACTTGATATTTAACTATTCCCTCTGTGAGTCATATTTATGATATTAATCTGGTACCTTTGATGAACATAAGAGGCTGAAAGTGGACTTATTGACAATGGAGAATATGGGATGGGGGTGTTGCATATAGGCCAGGCCTTCTAAAGAGTACTCTCTTGATTCTTTTGGAAAAGAAATCCCCTTTATTAAACTTTCCACCGGGCATCAGAATCTCACCAGCCTACAAAAAGAAACTATTCTTGGAGGAGGAAGCATGTGAGGCAGTAATTTCTAAAACAAGGCTGTGTAAAGCAGTAATCTCATGATTCATTTGTAAATGAAATTCCTTTTGATTTGCCACTAATTTCTAAATCAAGGCCGTGGGACTACTGTATTATGGTATTTAATAGAATGTTTTGTTATGCTTCTTTGCGAACATCAGAATCTCACCACACTGCCAAAAGGAGCTATCCTTGGAGGAGGAAGCATGTGAGGCAGTAATTTCGAGATCAAGGCTGTGTATACACTCTTGATTCGTTTGGAAAAGAAATTCCATTTGATTCTCCACTAATTTCTAAATCAAGGATCTGTGACTACTCTATTACAGTATTCTATAGAATGCATTACTTGTTATACTTTTTCACCGAGCATCCGAATCTCACCTACTGCAAAAAAGGAGGAGCTATTCTTGGAGGAGGAAGTATGTGAAGCAGCAAATAGTTTTTCGGGCAAAAGAGCCCTAGGTGTGAGGGCCTTACTTTTGGCAATTAGCAATTTGTAGTACAATCAAGGATCAAATCATGAATTCAATTGATTCTTTCCCTTAAACACGAAAAGTAGAGAAGAGTCTCAATGCATCATTCTCTGTGTTAATCGACGGATGGAACCTCTAATATCAAGAGTTTAGATCTTTAGACTTGTTGGGAAGCAACTATAATATTTTTGCGAAGGTGCTGGGAGCTGACTTCAACAATGTGAAATCTGCTTTTGTGGTAAGAAGGCAAAAAACGAAGTGCATCCTTTGGTCTTGGGAATGAGGAGAAGTAAGAGAAAACACCGATTGATATTCCCTCAAGCTATTGGGGTTTAAATAACTAAGCTTACATGTCTTAGAAAGGAAAGGAAAGGAAACCAATACATAATTAGAATATAATCAAGGGAGAAAATTATCGCGAGTACATGTTATATATATTGGTTTAGGTGATTATCTAGTACAATAACTAACAAAAGGGGACAAAGATTGAAAAGCTAAGAAGTTATCTACTTTTCTTCCAATTACCTACAGTTATTCTGGTAGCTTGTAAATCCTTGCTGCATATTGAATGAGGTGTACTTTCTAGGTGTGGTGAAACTTTAAAATCCAATGAAACCCAAACTTCTGCATAGGGAGGCTAATACATAGAATAATTTGGTTTGATCCCTCGAGTAATCATATTTTATCCTTTCATTCCTGTCCTGTTTGCTTCTTACCTACCACTAATTCCTTATTTCCTGGTGTTGTCTTCTCCTTTCTCTATGCCAGTGTTGAGCAGGTTGAGCTGAATTATCAATCAGAACCCATGATATCCTAGGACTTCTAAATGAGTTTTCTGCTTCTGCAAATTTATACTTTGTCAATGCCTCAATAGCATCTGAGAGGCACTGCTGGATTCTGGTGTAAGGATAAAACCAGAGGTAAAGATGAATTTAATACGAGGAGAATAAGCAACTCTTTTGTGGCACGATATTTCGATGCAGCTGCTTGCTTTCTGCTCCCACTGCACATTGTGCATCAAAATTTCTTATTTTAGTTCCCAATCTGGTTACTGTTCATCCAAATTTTAGTTTCAACTTTAATGGATAGTTATCCACTTTTCTCCCCATTTTTCTTTGTGCTTATTGTTTTCCTTCTATTTTAAATGGGGCACCCCCACCCTCCTGGGCTTGGGGGAAGAAGGAATAGTCGAAGTTGAAGCTATCAGATTTGATTGGAATAGTAACTAAGGGAAACCTTTCTTGATTTAACCATCTTACCTTTTTCATCTTTGGGACCCATTTTACAGGTAGGCAACTTGCAAAATTTCTTCGCGTGGCGTGATTTGCAGATCCTAGCATTGACCATTCAACATCAGGTGAGAATTTACAAGAAGGAGACAAGTCTCACCAACACCTGAAAGATTGGTTTCACCAACCTTATAATGTCGAAAGTTAATTTGGCCCCTGTTGGTTGTCATGTTTACGGTTACATTATTTGTTTTCATCACTACTGAAGGTGAAAAGTGTCATCGGGCTTCCTGCCTCCAGCGTGTGGTAACATGTCATTATTATGTTGCTCCATAGTTGCTGATGCAGATTTTGTTGGTAGATATTCATGATCCATTCATTTGGAAAGAGTCTTGGGGCATATTGTTACCTCATATTGGGCATCCTCCAGGAACTGCAGAAAGTTTGAACTTATCCAACCATTTATTAAGAGGAAGAGTAGTGGAGTGTGTCCCAAGTGGATACATAAGTTTCAAAATGTATATAATATAAAACATATTTAAAGATTATTGTGACACTTCTTACATGTTGACAGTGCTTTTGGCATAAAGTTCTAATTTCCTAGTTTACATTTATCTATAGTTCAACCAAATTCCCTGGTATACGCATATAAAAATGGTAGATAAGAAACCAAAAAAAAAAAAAAAAAGAAAGATGGTGTTGGTTTTTGGAGTGTTACAGGATAGGAAGATAAAGTTAACCTTAATTTACAGTAAATCATATATCACTTTTATTTTTTAGGGGAGTCGTTTTTTTCAGCCTTAATTTACCTGTCACCTTATTAGATGTATTCGTCTGGACAATAAAAAGATACGTTTTAAAAGAAGTTGCTTTGAGCTGGGTGGAACCTTTGCTGGTGAGGAAAATAACAAGAGGATTTTAATGGGTTCGAACCATTTATATAAGTAGGACAAGGTGAGACCAACAATTTATTTTTGGGTTGGGTACGGTATTGAAAATTTCGACTCGATAATTTTAATTTTTAAAATGTTATATCATTATTATATTAAATTAGTTCGATATGATTCGATATTCTACGGTTTGATTTCAATATGTTATTCCATGTTTTAAAGTTTGGTTGTGTATATCCAAATTACTGCCATGTTTATACGGAAAAGAATATTGGTGTCCATCAAAATATTTATATGAGAATATTTTTTTATTTTTTTATTCCTTTCAAAATAATTAAACAAATGCCTTAATTCTTATTTCGGGTTGATATCGGCATTCCAGTCTTTTTCTTTTGTCTCTCAGATGTCATCATCAATTACTTTATTTCTTTTTTATCATTTTTTTTTCTTTAATTTTTTTTGGTTCTTTTTAAAGCTAGTTTAACTCTCTGTTGCTTTTTTTTTTTTCGTTTTATCTTTCAAAGATAAAAGTAAAATATATATATAGTAATTTCATGCTTAATTTTGACTCCTTTCTTCTTCTTGTTTTTTGCTTGTTAATTTTTTTTATTTCTCTACTCCTTTTCTTTCTTTCTTTTCTCTTTTATTTTCCTCATTTTTCTTTTCTCCTTTTTTTGTTCATTTATTTTTTCTTGAATCATATTATTTTTTATTTTTTTCATCATAATCTAATTTCATATTCAATTTGACTCTTTTTTTAAAAAAAAAAATAAATTTTGTTTTCTTTTTTCAGTTTATTTTTTTCTAATTTCATTTAGTTTTTTTTCATAATCTAATTTCATTCTTTTTCTTTATTCTTTAAACATTGAGATTTCTGTCATGCCCTAATCTCGAGAAGTGCAACTGGCACTTGATGCCGAACTTGTTCCTGAGTAGGCCTAGCTGGATATGTATACTATTGGTGCACACCAACTACAACCAACAAATACAAATAAGTATATCTCAACTTAAAAGAAGCCTATATCAGAGAATTCAACTACAAATATCTTAGCTAGAGTAGTAGTTCATAATAGAACATAAATACATTCCTATATGGTTCGTCAAGACTACCATAATATCTATAATCACAAAGCGCTATGCGGACCATTGAGGTCACCATGATATTTGGATTACAAGAGGCTAAACATATACAAAGGCTAACAAGGTCGCCATGCTGATAGTACAAAAGTAACAAGGCCAACACGGCCGATAACGTACAACGATACAATTTCAAGTTTGCAAGCCTCTAAGGGATAGTTTGTCATGAGGGATAAGGAACAATAATTTCGAGATAAAATATAGGATTATTTTATCGAGCGTTTGGTTAGAGGTATTAGTTAGTCCCGAAAATAGTTATCCTAATATTTATACCATAATGATGGGATAATTAATCTCATATATATGATGGGATAACTAATTCTATGGGATAACCCAATCCACGGAATAACTTTATCTATCTCATCCCTCATACCAAACGACCCATAAGAGTAATATACTTGGTTGTGACTAGACCCCGACCTACCCAACAACTATTTACAACAAAAGACTGACAAACCTCTGAATTTGGCAACTCCGAAAGAAGTGAGCTGACCAATCTGCTAGAACTCGACAACACTATGGAGGAGGCTTGTCTCCCGTCTATCAGGACCTGCAAGCATAAGTGCAGCTCACATACTCGGGGGGTCAATATGAAATAATGTACTGAGTATGTAAGACAACTGAAAGATGAAACTAAAGTTGATATCATAAATATTGTAAGCAATCAGATATGAGAGTCAATAGGAAATTTGAATGCACTTACCTGCACCTGCTACATGCTATATAATCAATAAGCAAACAAAAACTCAATCCGGCCCCCATAAGCGCGGTAAGTATAAATAGCAAATCAACAATCTACCCTTTTGCTCCTATAAGCTCGATAGGTGCATATCAATCTAACTACCCATATTGTCCACCCTCTAGGCCCTGTGGGTCATCTGTATTGTCTAGTCCGGAGACTATCTGCATCATTATCTAGCGTGGAGGTTCTATATATCTGTCTAGTCTATATGTTGTGTATCTGTCTAGCTCGTAGGCTCTATATCTGTCTAGATTGTAGGCTTTGTATCTCGCCTTCTGGAGCGATCTGGATAGCTTGTGAGTGAACAGGCCAAATATGGCATCGTGGCCATCAGAGGAGCTCATTGGCTCTATATAATTGGATAACCTGAAGGCTTTGGATATCGAGCACACATGGCTCGTTGTATCTGTATCTGAGCATACAAGACTCTTGTATAAATATCTAAGCACATAAGGTTCCTAATGTTTAAAGCGGCCACAATAAACTCTAAAGCAATAGAAGAAAAAACAAGCAGCCTCTAAGTCATATCTAATGTGAGGCCGCTATCTATAGAATAAGAGTGTAGATGAGGGATAGATATACCTACTCAAACAGGCAACAGTAACTCGTCAATATAT
>JACEIK010001271.1:50842-61520 GCA_018107945.1 Datura stramonium
TAAACCACTACGGGTATTCTGGATTGACTCTATATGGCTTTAGGATGGATCCTCCATATTTTTTGACTTCTTGTATTTCATAGAAATTCCATTATTCTATCAAGATGGATGGATCGAATGGGTGTACATACTGACTGAATAATTCTAGTAGATGGCTTGGCAGCTTTAATGACCCGGGACCTGGTGGGTTGGTAATCATGAAGACCTGGACGACTGGCTTCTTCATCTTCTTGGGTTTCTCTAGCAAAAACCTTTTCACAAATTCATCTGGTTAGGATAGGAAATCTTCAAAAATATTATCTTTCCCTTTCAGTTTCTTTACTTGGAATTTATTGGGAGGGAACCATTGTGCCCATCTGAGAATTCGTGGATGTGGAAATATCCTTGGATTTATTTGGATCATCTTCAAAAATGCTTTCATATACATCTCTATCAGGAAATTAGTGTGAATTAAGAAGAAATTGATCTTCTTGATCCCATTCTTCATAGCAAGAATTTCCTTTAAAATGGAATAATAGTGTTGTTTCCCATCTTTAAATCGTCCGCTAGCATATCCGAATATCTTCCTATGGCCCTCTTTTTCTTCTAGAAGAACTGCACTCCAATATTAATTACTGGCATCAGTCTACAATATATTCTTCCAATCTAAAGGAATATTGAGAATTTACACTTGTTGAGACACTTGCTTTATTTCTTGGACTGCTTCTTCTTGCTCCTTACCCCAAGCTTGGGCATTCTTTTTGAGAATCTACATAAGTGGAGAGATATATGTAGATACTTCAAGAATAAAATCTCTAACATAATTTATCACCCCTAAAGATTGTTGGAGCTACTTTGTGGTGAAGTTTGTGTCTGGAATTCTGAGCAGTTCCTAATATATGTGTGGACCTGGACTGTATGCTCCATTACTAAAATGCATCCCCAAGAAATCAATCTCCTTTTGCACAAAGACCATTTTCTTTGCAGAGAGCATGGCTGCATTTTCCCTTACTATATCATGAAAATAATGAAGTATAGCGAGGTTTTCCTCCAAAGTATCACTTAACAGCAGTATATCGTCAATATAGACTAGTGAAGTGTGGAGGATAGGCTAAAAACTTTTGATAATGGCCTTTTGGATTAGAGAGGGTGTAGGTTTCATCCCAAATGGCATAACCTTTCATTGGAAGTGTTAGTCAAGAATGCAAAATCCTATTTTTGGTCTTTCCTTAGGATGTATCCCCAATTGCCAAAACCCAAATTCAAGGTCAAACTTGGAAAAATATCTTGCTTTAGCTCAGTGTGAAAATTTGGTGAGCCGAGTTAGTATAGGGAATTTATCAACTTGGAGGAAGTGGTTAAGCAGTTGGTAGTTTATGACTAATTTGATTTTACCTCTTGCCTGATCAGCTCTCTTGTTGAGATAGAAAGCTTCGCATGCCCATTGAGAATCAGATGGTTCGATTAGTCCAAACTCCATGTGTTCAACACACTCCTTCTTTGCAAGCTGAATGTGCTCTAGATTTATGCCAGAGTGGCTTGCCTTGGTTGGGTTGATGTTTTAATTCTTTTTGAATGGGAGTTTGATGAAAAACTCTTCATTCAGCCATAATGGATTTTTGCACTTCTTAATAAACTCCTTGTGGGATTTAACACATGAATGTTCCATTAACTGTTGCTCGATCTCTCTGATCTACTCATCCTCAGTTATATGGAATAGGCGTGACACTTCTGAGTATGGATTGAATTACTTTTTGAACTCTATTCCATAAGCTCAAATGTGGAGTCGATCCTTGAGTTGTTTGTAGATGTCGAACCCTATTATGAGATCCTTTCCTACGACATCTAATCCGAACAACTTTACTTTGAACTTTAATCATGGGATGAACTCAATTACGATTGGATGTTGTGTGATGACTGTGGTCATTAAGATTCTATTTGATGTAGTGTTGAAGTTCTTGAAATGGGAAATCCATTGATCATTGGGAAGGACTACAGGATTCATCAGTGATGATGTTGGACCAGTATCCTTGATGGCAATAACCTGAATTGCCTTATCCCATTTGGATGGATAAACATTCTGTTGGACTAGAGGGATATTGATAATACTATTGATCTCTTCCTCAGCCTCTGAAATTTGGTAATGGTCATGCCCATGTTTTTCATACACGTCAACGGAGAAAAAAGTGTCCTCTGATAGTTCATCTTCTAATGATAGCTAATTCAAAATCATTGTCCTTGACACCAGCATACTCTTCTATCTCAGCAAGGAGTTGGATCGATCATCTAGTTGGAGGACAGTTCTTTGCAAAGTGTCCAATCTTCTGGCAGATAAAGCATTTGTCATTCTTTTAGAACCGACCTGGACGCTTTCTGATGAAGTATATTGTTCACCTAGTGAATTTGGATCTTCTGCATGTATGGATTGGCCATTTGAACTTCTTGTATCTCTTGAACCTACTTTGCCATCTAGGGGCATGGCAAGAGCAACTGGACCCGATGATTAGGTCATTTCTACTGCAAGCTTTATCAAGGGCTAGATTATTGTGCATGATCTGCTTCAGAACAGATCTCTTTGTACAAATATCTTCTAGTGCCAAGAAAATCACTTGCCTGATATAGCCGACTGGGGGGATTGTGATTGACTGGAACTTTTCTTCAGCAGTCATCATACTTCGTCTTGCTAACATATTTGGCAACGATGAAACGAAGGCTTGCTTCAAACTAGCATCTCCACCTGGTTTGAAGTATTATTTTGCCATCTTCTTGAAGTGAATTTCAATGACATCTCTGTCAAATGACATACACATCATCTTTAAAAATTTTATCTCAACAAAAGAATTCATGTAGAATTCTAATGTTGAAAGAAAAGTCCTAACACGTAAGAAAAGTATTTTATGATATATCCCAGTGAGGTCCACCAATATCTAAGAATGTCAAAGAACCTTGATATGAATTCTGACAGAATTAGATACTTCTCTCGCTCTACAAAGTTTTTCATCACCATCCAAGTAATTAAGGAAGTCTTGGATCCTTTGCGGCCATTTTGAAACCTTGACATCATCGAGAGTGAAAGTATGGACCTTAGTTCCAACCCATTTTTGTGTTGGTTGTTTTGGTCTTCTTTTCGGAACTAGGTCATCCTGTCCTGATCATCATCGACTTTAGAAAATTATGGTTCTCTTGGTCGGTTCGTGTATATTTGTGGATTGTCTTCCTTGGAGGTGTCCAATGAGAAATTCTTACTTGACTCCAAATCTGGTTCTTCAGTTTCTTTAGTAAGATCACTACTTGTTGTCCCTTCAATAGTGGATCCTATGCTATCATCTTCTTCCATGCCATAGAAATCCAGAACAACTTGATCTGAGATCATCAAGTTTTCTGGATTTGGCTCATTAGAACTTTTTCCAACCTCTTCCTATGTTTGGACTACTTTTCTGCTGGAAGAGCATCATTCTTTTCCTTGACCTATTTTTCAATGTCAAACTCAATCTCATCTGTGGTTTTTTGAGTAAAGGATATGAGTTCATATGGAATAAAAGGAGAAGTAGTAAGCGGAGGCCCAATTTAGATGGTGAGTATGTTTGTGATGACATAGGGAAAAAGGAGGACTTTGGAGAGTGGCTTTGGGTTCTTTATGACTCAAAAGGTCCATGTCTCAGTTGTCTTTTTTCTATTTTGTATCAGCCATCTCTTTTTGTTGCTATGAAAAGAAGTGAAAATGTGAGGTGCCTGGTGGACAGATCCATACTGCATATTGGTCGCAATTCCAAGGCTTGGATAAGGCAGGCATGTTGATTGGATGTCTATTCCACTTTCTTCTATATGTTTTCACCTTGCTCATCATCTTTTTTTGTGTTTGGGAAACGTTCTTGAGGGAAGTGCCTATATTGGTCAGCACTTTGTTCTGGCAGATTGCATTCTCTGATTGTCAGTTGATAGTAGCCTCAATGTCACTTGTCGGTGGCTTCTTTCCAGTGGCAGCACAACATTTTTCTTTGGTATTTTGGTGCATGGTTTACACCATCTTTTTTGAATGGTTGTTTTTAGGGGAATTTTGGATTATGACTGGAGCTAGATGGACTCATCATAAAAGAGTTGAGGGTTATGAGATTTTTTTGATGGAGTGGGTAGAGTTGGCCAATCTTGAGGTTTGTAGGAAACTAGGAATTCGTACTTTCCAGGGTGGCTCAAGGAACCAATAGATTGATCATCATCTTCATATAGCTTACGGAATTCCTTTTCCAAGTATCTTCCCTACTTCTTTTTGGGTTTGGCTCTCTTTCCATATAGCACATCATATTCAATCTCATCCTCAAGACATTATGGATAGTTACATTCAATATACCAAGGGCAGTGCCCGGTGAAGGGACATTTGTAGCACCATATGTCACAAACTTCATGATTGAACTGTTTGATCCAATCATATTCGCTCATAACAGCTAGAAGTTTCCAATTGAATTCATCCTCATCATCTTTAGGCAAGGGTATAAATGTTAGTTGGTACATTTGAAGAGAAAAGGTTGGATTGCTTGGTTTTTTGAGATAAGAGTGGTCAAAGCTGATGGCTACAGCTTGGAATCTTACAGCTGTTATAAATGAACATGATTGGATCAAACAGTTCAATCATAAAGGTCGTGACATATGGTAGTTCAAATTTCCCTTCACTGGGCATTTCCCTTAGGATATTTAATGTAACTATCAAGAATTTCTGATGGATGAAATTGGATATGACGAGCTACATGGAAAGATAACCAAACCCAAATAGAAGAAGGGAAGCTGCTCGAAAAATGAATTCCGTAAGCGATATGAAAATGGAGATCCATCTATTAGTTTCTTGAGTCTCCCTGGAAAGTATGAATTCCTAGTTTCCTATAAACCTCAAGAATGGCCAACCCTACCCACTCCAGCTAAAAAATCTCATAACCCTCAACTCTTTATGATGAGTCCATCCGCTCTAGTCATACTCCAGAATTCCCCTCATAACAACCCTTAAAAAAATATGGTGTAAACTATGCACCAAAAATACCAAAAAATAATGTTGTGCTGCCCATTAGAGAAAAGCCACCAACAAGTGACATTGATGCAACCATCAATTGGCAATCAGAAAATACAATCTGCCAGAACAAAGTGCTGACCATATCGGCATTTTCCTCAGGAACGATGCTCACACACAGAACAAAATGATGAGCAAGGTGCAAAACATTGAGAAGAAAGTGGAACAGGCATCTTTCACGACACGAACATAGGCTCGGATCGAGATACGGGACAAAAAAAGCTGAGAGGCTCCAAGTCGACCCATGGCATTAACATATCATCTAACTCAATTATAATAAAATGGAAGATCAACATAATTAATATAGAAGAAGTCTGATAATCTCATAACATTGGAATACATAACTCAAAATTCAAGCTGATTTCATTTTATGTCTGAAAAGCCTCTACTATTGATGAGCTGATGAGACAAGACCCCAACTAACTCACTGATGTTGGAAATTTAAAGTACTATATACAACTGAAAAGAAAGGCCCTCGAAAGATGACGACTCACCAACTCGGCGGATAAGTGCTAATGTTGTAGGTCCAGCTAATGACGGGACTGAGCCTGAATATCCGAGCCTATATCATAAAATCATACAACATAGAGTATGCGGTCAGTACGTGGAATGTATCGAGTATATAAGGTAAGTAAAACCGCTAAGTAAGTAAAATCATAAATCATGCATATCATGAAATATAATCAAGATAAGATTATAAGAGTAGGGAGTGCATTCTATGTTCTGAAACCATGATCTAAACATAACTGAACATCATAACTAAATCAAATGACCCAAAGCTGAAAACTGATAATTATAAGTACAACTTAATATTGGGTCAAAATTGCTGAAAACATAATATCATGATTGATGAACATGCATAACTAAAATCATAAGGAATAATGGGAGAATCGTCATATAAGTGATATTACCACGATAGAGCTTACGTGGTCATTACTATCACACTCAAGTGGGCAAAGCCGTCCAAAGACTTTCCAGGGCTGAATGGTACCATGATATCGATATCAAGTTGAAGGCTCCTTGGGTGCAGGGGAAGCTCACAAGGGAGGTCCCAAATGATCTAAACATACTTCCGTTGGCGTGTAATTCTGAGGCATAGAGGTTGACTGACCCTTAGCCTACTCAGCGCTAGACACTTCTCCCAAAACATGAATATTCTCTCCATCGTTTTTCAATGAAGCTGAACAATCGTCTAATGACGAAGCTAACTCATAACATACATACATAAATCTAAAATCATAACATGGGGAGCCTTGGGTTCAAACTATACCACAAGATAAAAATAGTAGGAGCCTAGACTCCAAAATCCATGTGGTAAGCTAATACATGAACTTTAGATAAATCATGAAACATACTTGATCATAGGCTTGCCCAATACTTAAACATGCTTGACATAGACTTGATCAATCGAAAACATGAACATAAACATAGGTATTTTGAAATCATACTTTCTTCATATACATCTCATCATACCTGAATACATATTTCATAGATCTAAACTTTCATGAACATTCATGGAGGGGCAACATAATTTATAAAACTTGAAAAAATAATTTATAATTGAAAACACTGTAAAATATGCCTATTAATAATAATTCAACATTAAAAACATGCTTAGATCATACCCATGATAGAATCTTAGAAAATTTACATGTTGGGTAAAAACTCCATAGATTCATCAACGAGAATTTTCATGAATTGAGAGGGGATTGAGCATGGGTGTGGACTATTACACCCATTCATAACCCTACATACCTGTAGAAATCTGATTTCACAACTTTCTTGATTTGCCAATGAGAATTTGGGGAAGAACTTGAGGAATTTATACTTGATCACCCTTAGGAGCTTCTAGACTTGCATGCATGGAAGTGAATAAGCCTATAATGAACTTACCCCTCTTAAAACACTCCATTCTGAGCTTAAAACAACATATATTACGCCTTAGGAACATAGGAATTATGGAAAAACCCTTAATAAATTCCCAGGAAAAAATATATTGCCAATCCCAACGAGGAATTGGACGACTCGTTGTCCTTGGCCATGATTTGTGGTCACCTCTCGATGCAAAATCTGCAATTCCTTCTTCACTGGTCACCAGGAGGGACACCATGACTTGTGGTGTGCCCCATGGCTCGTGGTGACTTGTAATTAGGTGCACTGCCCAAATCCTTCATTCTTCATTCGACCCTTGACCACGGACCACCTGACATTTCGTGGTGGTGACCACGAATCGTTGTCCCATCCGGGGTCATCCTCAAACTCAAAATCTCAGGCATGTCCTACCTTCTCCCCACAAATCACTTAATGACTCATCGTGCACCCAACGGGTCATTGGACGACTCATCCTGTGACCTGGTGCAGGAATTCCTATTTTCTCTATTTCAATTCCCGAGTCTTATCTTAGGGTTTTCGGGGTATTACAGCATCTAACAAACATGTCGGCCTTATCCGATCCTTGGAATTGCGACTGACCAATATGCAGTATTAGATCGGTCCACCAGGCACCTCACTTTTCAACTTCTTTTCACAGCAACAAAAAGATATGGCTTTTATTAAAGAACAAATAACAAAACTGAGACATGGACCTTTTGAGTCACAAAGAACCCAAAGACACTCTCCAAAGTCCTCCTTTTCCCCTATGTCATCACAAACATACTCACCGCCTAAATTGGGTCACACTGGTACTATGTCTCCTTTCATTCCATATGAACCCATATCCTTTACTCAAAAAACCAAAGATGAGACCGAGTTTGACGTTGCGAAATGGGTTTGGGAATGGAAAGATGCTCTTTCAGCAGAAAAGCAGTCCAAACTAAGGAAAGAGGTTGGAGAAAATTCTAAACAACCAGATCTAGAATACTTGATGATCTCAGATCAAGTTGTTTCAGACCTCTATGGCTTTGAAAAAGATGATAGCGTAGGATCTAGTACTAAAGAGGCAACAAATAGCGATCCTATTGAAGAAGCAGAATAAGCATATCCGGACTCAAGTGAGAATCTCACACTAGACACCTCCGAGGAAGAAAATCCATCGATATACATGAACAATTCAAGAGAACAAAAAGTTTCTGAAGTCGATGATGATTTGTACGGGATGACAAATGACCCAATTCCGAAAAGAAGATAGAAAAACCAACACCAATATTGGTTGGAACTGGGTTCCATACTTTCATTCTCAATGATTCCAAGTTTTCAATATGGCCCCAAAGGATCCAAGACTTCCTTACTTGGATGGTGAAGAAACACTTGGTAGAGCGAGAGAAGTATCTAATCTTGACAGAATTCACGTCAAGGTTCTCCAGCATCCTTAGAGATTTGTGGACCTCACTGGGGATACATAATAAAAGTACTTTCCTCTTGTCCCAGGACTTTGCTTTCAAAATAAGATTTATACACGAAGTCTTTTGTGGAGATATAGGAAAAACGCAAGAAAAGCTACGAAGACAATTCTTTGAGATGAAGTGTGTCTCATTTGACAGAGATGTCATTGATATTCACTTCCAGAAGATGGAAAAATATACTTTGAACTAGGTGGAGATGCCAGTTTGAAGGAATCCTTCCTTTCATCCTTTCCAAACATGTTAGCAGGACGAACTATGACGATTATCAAGGAAAAATTTCAGTCAATCACAATCCCCCAAATCGGCTATATCAGGCAAGCAATTTTCCTGGCACTGGAATTTATCTGCACAAAGAGGGAGCCCTTACTACGAGGTTTGGAGAAAAAGCAGTGGAGCCTCATGGAATAACATGGTTCAACACATAAAAGAAGGTCAAATATTCTCCCGAGAATTGCATTGACGAAGGCTGCTGATGTCGCCAAAATTACATCTCTTAATGAGATATAAAGCGGTCGATGTTCAAATATAGAACCCAACAAGGGTTGGGGTCGAATCCCACAAGGAATGTGGAGAGGACCTCTGTTAATATGTTTACTAATACTATTAATCTTCTTATTTCCTATGGGGGAGGTTCATAACAAAATATAATTTAAAACAGTCTCGATCATATTTCTTTCGAGATAAAAGAAAAGATTAGCAATTTGTTTTTTTAGAGCAATGTAGCAATGAGTAGATTCTTGGTTAAAATTGATTGTATTCAATGAATGAAATGACTAGTATTGTGTCCCCCATGATTCATAACATCAAAGAATTATTATACTAGTTACTTATTCTGGTGTTTAGCATGCAATATCGGTAGGTTCACTTCACCTAAATGGTTGGTCCTCTAATTAGATGATTACCACCATGCAACTTGATCCGTGTGTGGTGTTCACTTGAATTACACTTACCTTAGATATAGTATTAGCTATTCCTAGATAAGGTCAAGCTATAAGATAAGGTTTGATAGCCTCAAATCTCCATTGTTAATCAATTTTTCCATTCATTATCCCTTTGGTCCGGTGAGTAAGAATAAGGCGATTACTAATGTTCGCGACCGTGAAGAAGCAATTAAAACGAAGGGATGAACAATTGTCACGACCCGAACATAGGCCCGGATCAAGACATGGGACAAGGAACCCCGAGGAACTCCGAGTCAACCCATGGCATGAACATCCAACTAACTCAACCAATAAATGCAAAAGATTCAACATATATAACATAGCGGAAATCTAAACATGGCATAAGATCTAAAATACATCACATGCATTTAGAGCTGAATGTAAACTATGTTCGAGAAAGCCTCTATCATTGTTGAGTTGATGGGACAAGACCCCAACCAACTCTCTAAAACTAAAACTGAAATACACAACCATATCTAAATAAAAGAGGGGCCCTCGATAGATGAGGACTCACCAAAAGAGACTGATGCTATTCCAAAAGCTGACAAGGGTCTAGAATGAATCTCAGTACCGGAGTTTGTATTATGAAATGATACAACATAGAATATGTGATTAGTACGTGGAATGCACCGAGTATGCAAGGTAAGTAAAACAGACATTTAAAAGATACATAAAAATTCGTAAGAGTAGGAGAACATGAATATAACATAAATATCATAATGAAACATAAGACTCAAGGTTTTCAAAATACTCGTAATTCATTCATAATTAGGATCATGAGTGAAAAGCGTATTAAACATGACTTGAGCCAAAGTATATAATAAAAATCATACAAAAATCATGAGGAACAGTGGGAGATTCTTATAACCGACATACCCCATATGAGCACAAATGGAGCCCGACCTGTAAACCCCTAGTGAGGAGGGTGTTCATACCTTGCCAATGGTAGAACCATGAAAGGCATGATATCACTTATGAAAGGTCCATTTGGGGAAAAGGGGGACTATCTCAAGGGAGGTCCCATCGTAACCTACGGTGGCATATAGTACTGAGATTCAGGGCATAACCTGGGCCCCGAACCTACTCGGTGTTAAATACTATTTCCAAAATATATATAGTGTTCATAGGATAACATACATGAAATTCATGGACTAGTTAAATCATGATAATCATAAACATTTTTAAAATACGTGAACTAGCCATGAAATAAGCCTAGTGAGTCAGCCATAATCATAAATTCATGAATCATGAGATTCATACATGCTGATGAGCCCGCAAGTGTACGGGTCGTACAAGTAATATAGTGGCTCTTTTTAAGAACCGGAATGTCGAACCCACAGGAATAGGAATACGGGGTGAAA
>JACEIK010001271.1:107188-121129 GCA_018107945.1 Datura stramonium
TCCCTACAATTTACATGCAAATGTACAAACATTGTTGGATAAACAAGACAAAAACGATGCATTTGAGTATCACTTGGGCATATAAATATGCCCCAGATCATATTACAAGAACTTAAGGAAGAAAGATTCAAAAAAAATATCTGAATGTATTTTTTTTGAACTAAAACGTCTCAACTCCTCTCATAGTTCTGCACTCTCCAATTACATTAGAATAAAGGGTATTTATAATAGTAGATTTATGCCTTCTTTTTTCCTTTATGGATTTGATTATGGATTTATAGCTCCTTTTCCTAGTTGAGGCAGGATTCCACTATTGGCCATTGGACAGTGTTAGCGTGTCGCGCCTGGCATCGCGTAACATGTGCACCACGTCACACATGGCATTGCACCGGAGGACTGTCATGTCGAGCAGCATGGCCTGTGTACCACGTTGCTTGTCGCACAGGTGTGGCCAGTTGGTGCTAAGTGTTTAAAGCTTCACTTTGTTCAATCCAACTTCTTCATCTTCGTTCCAAAAGCCTCAAATACATCCAAATCCGTTACTTTAATCCTAAAAGCATCTAATCATGTGAGTTAGATTTTTTCACAAATATATATCATAAAACACATGTCAACATACATAATTCGTTCTCAATACATAGTAAAGTATGGGTAATATATGGCTAAGAAGTGCGTAATAAATACGCCCTTCATCACCCATCAAAACCATCAATGGAGGTACCACTAGTTCTAGTGCTTAAGGCATTATCTCCCTACCTAAAATATGCATTATTAAGATAAATCCATACCTTGTTAGTAATTAATGCAGAAGACTTGCCAGACTGGCAAGTGGAAGCTTTTGTTGCAGTATTGAAAAAGCACAAAAAGGCAATCAGATGTCCCATTGCTGACATCATCGGGATCCCTCAAGGCATATGTACCCACAAAATCTAACTTGAGTTGAATTGTGTACCAAGCATAGAGCATCGGCGATGACTAAACCCACTGATGCAAGAAGTGGTGAAGAAAGAGATTATGAAATGGCTAGATGCTGGTGTAGTTTACCCTATTGCGGAGAGCAAGTGGGTAAGTTTGGTACAATGTGTGCCAAAGAAAGGTGGGATAAAAGTGGTACTGTAATACCCCAAAAGCCCCTAAGATCAGACCCGAGGATTCAAATAGAAAAAAATATGAAATTATGCACTAGGTCATAGAACGAGTCATCCAGTGACCCGTGAAGTACCCCATGAGCCATTGAGTGACTCTTGAAGTGGAGATAAGAGTGGAAGAAACTTGTGGTTCAGGGGTGAACACAAGAGATGCAACGATTCGTGGTCAGGGCAACGAGTCATCAGGTTGGTCGTTGTCAGGGGTTGGCATGGATGTTGAATTTTTGGAATTTCTCCCAATGACTGGGTCATCACGAGTCATTAGGTACACCACGAGACATGGAGTCCCTCGTCATGATAGGTAGAGTTATGGTTTCCAATGATGGCAACGGGAACAGACAAGGAGTAGTCGTCATAAGTAACAACTCGTTAAGTCCCTTGTTGGGACGGGCAGTGTGATTTATCCTGCGAATTTATTTAGGGCTTTTCTGTAATTTCTAACTTCTTAAGACCTAAACTACATTGTTTGAAGTTCTGTTAGGATTATTTTATGAGGGTTTAACTCATTCAAAACCAATCCCTCTCCATGCATGCAAGACTAGAAGGTTTCTAAGGTTATCACGCCTAGAATTCATCAAATCTCAAATTATTTTAGGCATTCGAGAAGGGGGTGAAATATGAAGTACCCAAGTATGTAGGGTTATGAATGGGAGTATTCCTTCACTCCCATTCCCAAGTTCTCTTCTAATTCATGAAATTCTAAGTTGATGAATCTATGGGGCTTAGCCTAAATTGTGAAATGTCTAAGTATCTATCATAGGCAAATTCTCTTCATGTTTCTAATGTTGTTTCAAGATTCTTGGCCATGGTTTATAATGCTTTTCAATTACAAAATTTATGATTTCAAAGTCTTACAATTATAATGCACAACGCTGAATGGTTATGAAAGGTTGAGATTATGATCTATGTTCTCAAGTATGATGAGATGTATATGATGAAAGTGTGATTTTTCATTACCCATGTGTACATTCATGATTTTGACTATCTAAAAGCATGTACAAGTTTGGGCAAGCCTATATGATCAAGTATGTTTCATGATTTACTCAATTTCATGTTATAAGATTACCACATGGTTTTGGAGTCTAGAATTCCACTTTTCAGCTTGTGGTATGGTTGGAGCCAAGGCTCCTCATGATATGTTTTTAGATTATGCATGTTTTAGTATGATTCAGCTTCATTACAAGATGATGTTTCAGCTTCGTTGGTAAATGATGGAGAGCATATGCATATTTTTGGGAGTAATGTCTACCACCGAGAAGGCTAAGGGTTCATTCAACCCTGTGCCTCAATACTATGTGGCAACGTAGGTATGTTCAGATTATTTGGGACCTCCTTTGTGAGATTTCCCTACCCTTGAGGGGCCTTCATCTTGATATCGATATCGTAGTAGCTCCCTTAACCTTGGCAAGGTTGTGGATGGCTCTGCCCACTTGAGTGTCATAGTGGGGACCACGTAAGCTCTATCGTTGTAATGTCGGTTATATAAAAAGTTTCCCATTGTTCCTCATTATTTCAGTAATGCATGTTCATCAGTGACGATATTATCTTTTCAGCAGGTTGATCCAATGTTCAGTTTTCGGTCATTCGATTCAGTCATGATATTCAGTTATGTTTAAATCATGCTTTCAGATAATGCCATGCAAGACTTACTCTCAGAATCTAATTTTGAATATGTTTTTATGATATGAGTGATTTCAATTTTACTTAATTAGCGATTATACTTACCTTGCATACTTGGTACATTCCACGTACTGGCCTCATACTCTATGTTGTATTATTTCATGATACAAGCTCAGACATTCAGGTTCAGTCCTGCCGCTAGCCAGATCCTCAGAGTTAGTATTTCCCAGTCTATTGGTGAGTCCTCATCCTTTGAGGACCCTTTTATCAGCTTGTATTCAGTATTTCTAGTTTTAGTCTTTAATGAGTTAATTGGGGTCTTGTCCCATCAACTCGCCAGTATGTAGAGGCCTATCCGACATAGTATGTATTCAACTTCAAAATTGTGTTTTCTCTTTAGATGTTTAGATGTTATTATATTCTCAAACTTTCGCTATTTCACATGTTAGACTTTCCGGATTTGTTATGTTGAGCTTCAGATATCATGTTCATGCCATGGGTCTACTTGGAGCCTCTCGGGGTTCTTTTTCCCATGTCTCAATATGGACCTTTATTCGGGTCATGAAAAACTTGGTATTAGAGCATTAGGTTTTGAAGTTCCCTATGGTGTCTGAATGCCGCGTTAAGTAGATTCTTTTTCATGGGTGTGAAGCATGCCGTACTTATGATGAAGAGGCTACAAAATATTTTAAGAAACTTCCCTTCTTTTTTGGTTTGTATTGAGCGATGAAATGTCTCTCTATCCTTCTAACTCATTTTATACACGGTTGCAGAATCATGCCTTCTCGCTTAGTTAATAGAAGAAGAAACAGAAATGGGAATGATCATGAGAATGGTAATGGGAATGGGCACCAGCAGGCCCCACCAACCACCGAGGATCATTTGCCTGAGCAAGTGGCCCATGCAGAGTTTAGGGCTGCCATCTAGATGTTGACCCAGGCGTTGGACACCCAAGTCAACCAACAGGTGGTAAAACACATTCCTCATAATGGGAATGTGGTAGCGGCAAGAGTTAGAGTCTTTCTTCTGATGAACTCTCCGGAGTTTTTTGGATCAAAGGTGGATGAGGATCCATGTGTTTATTGATGATATTCAGAAAATCACCCAAATCATGGGGGTGATAGGGGAAGAGTGCGCAGACTAGCCTCTTATCAGCTGAAAGGGGTTGTACATGTTTGGTTCAGATAGTGGAAGGAAGGTAGAGCAGTTGGAGCGGGTCCCATTGGCTGGGATGAGTTCCATACTGTATTCTTGGAGTGGTTCTTTCCCCGAGAGATGAGGGAGATAAAAGCAGTTGAATTATTGAACCTGAAGTAGGACAACATGATAGTCCAGGAGTATGCTTTAGAGTTCACCCGCCTATCGAAATATGCACCTGAGATGGTGGCAGACCAGAGGGCTCAAGTGAGCAGGTTCATGTATGGGATAGTGGACTACTTGGTAAATGATTGCCAGACTATGATACTTCATCAGGATATCAACTTGTACTTTTTTGTTTTGTACGCCTAGAAGATAGAGGTGGTACATTTGAGGAAGAGAGAGGCAAATAGGGCCAGGACTGATAGCTTTGGATTCTCCCAGTAGAGGCCTGGTGGTGGGAATCGTCAAATTCCACCCGAGATCAACAGCGGCCGCGCCATTGGCAACGAGTGTTGCATCCAAATTTAGGCGCGACCAGAGTGAACGAGCACCAAGTTCTCGAGGTTAGGGGAGCAGGCCCATAGAGCCTAGCATTCTAGGGTGTGACAGGTGTGGTCAGAGACACACTGGTCAGTTCTTAGCAGGTTCGGGTGCTTGTCTCGATTGTGGAAAGCCTTGCTATATGATCGGAGATTGTCTAGCAGGTAGATACGATAGTGATAGAGGCCTAGATCCAACCACTAGCTCAGCATCCCCACCAGCACGCGCAGCTCAGCAAGATGCATATGCTACTACAAGTTGTGGTCAGTTCCAGAACAGGTTATATGCCCTCGCATCGCGTCAGGAGGAAGATGTCTCTCCAGATGTAGTCACTGGTATGTTAATAGTATTCCACCTTAATGTATATGCATTATTAGACCCGACGGCTACTTTATCTTTTATGACACCCTATGTTGCTACTAATTTTTAAGTCAGTCCTGAAATCCTATTAGAACCTTTTTATGTCTCTACTCACGTCAGTGATTCAGTCATAGCTCGACGGGTCCTTCAAAGAGTCACCTCAGCAGATTTAGAAGAGCTAGCTATGATAGATTTTAATGTTATATTTGGAATGGATTGGCTACATGCATGTTATGTCTCATTAAAATGTAGAACCTGTGCGGTAGTGTTTTGGTTTCTGGGTGATCCAGTCCTAGAATGGAAGGGTAAAGTAATTATGCTTGTAGGTTATTTCATCTCCTATCTTAAGGCCTAGAAGATGATTTCAAAGGGTTGCGTGTACCATCTAGTTAGGGTTAAGGATGCTACATCTGAAACCCTGTCTATCTAGTCAGTTTCCATGGTTTGTGAATATCCAGAAGTGTTTCCAGATGATTTATCGGGAATTCCTCCCGAGCGGGAGATTAATTTTGGTATTGACCTTCTTCCCGATACGTAGCCTATATCTATTTCTCCTTAAAAAATGTCTCTGGTGAGCTAAAGGAGTTGAAGGAACAGTTGAAAGACCTCTTAGACAAGAGTTTCATCAGACCTAGCAAATCCCCATGGGGTGTGCCAGTTCTCTTTGTTTGAAATATGGATGATTCCCTTTGTATGTGCATTGATTATTGGTAATTGGCAAGGTCGCAGTCAAGAATAGGTATCCTCTCCCCATAATTGATGACTTGTTTGACCAACTCCAGGGTGCCAAGTGGTTCTTAAAGATAGACCTCAGATCCGGGTATCATTAACTCAGGGTTAGGGAGAGTGACATTCCAAAGACAGCCTTCATGACTCGGTATGGTCACTATGAGTTTGTGGTTATATCTTTTGGGCTATCAAATGCTCCTGCAGCTTTTATGGATTTGATGAATAGGGTGTTCAAGCCGTATTTTGATATTTTCATGATCGTGTTCATTGATGACATTCTCATATACTCTTGGAGTGAAGAGGAGCGTGCTGCTCATTTGAGGGTGGTGCTATAGACTCTCAAGGATCGTCAGTTGTCTGCTAAATTCAGCAAGTCCGAGTTTTGGTTAAATTCAGTAGCATTTTTGGGTCATGTGGTCTCAAGTGAGTGTGTACGGGTGGACTCTCAAAAGATAGAAGCGGTGAATAAATGGCCTAAACCAGTGGGTCCTTTGGATATAAGGAGTTTCTTAGGCTTAGCTGGTTACTACAGGAGATTTATGGATTGATTTTCATCAATTGCATCACCGTTGACTAAGTTTACCTAGATGATAGTGAAGTTTTAATGGTCGGAGGCCTGTAAGGAGAGCTTCCAAGTGTTGAAGACTCTACTCACCTCAACACTAGTGTTGACTGTACCTGAGGGTACCGATGGGTTTGTGGTATATTGTGATTCCTTGAGGATCGGCCTTTGTTGGGTATTAATGCAACACTGTGAGGTTATAGCCTATGCTTCCAGGCAGCTGAAGGTCCATGAGAAAAACTACCCAACTCATGAGCTCGAGTTGGCAGCGGTAGTATTTTCCCTGTAGATTTGGAGACACTATATGTATGGGGTCCACGTAGATGTGTTTATGGACCACAAAAGCCTATAGTACATGTTTACTCAGAAGGATCTAAATCTTTGTAAAAGGAGGTGGTTGGAAATTCTTAAGGATTACGATATGAGTGTCTTTATCATCTAGGCAAGGCTAATGTGGAAGTAGACGCTCTTAACAGGCTTTCAATGGAGAGTGTGCCTATGCTGATAAGGAGAGGAAATAGATAGTGAAAGATGTGCATTGGCTTGCACGACTAGGAGTTCGTCTTGCCGACTTGACGGATTGTGTTTTTATTGTTCACAAAGGATCAAAATCATTCTTGGTGACCGAAGTAAAGGCTAGACAAGATGAGGGTCCTATATTGGTAAAATTGAAGGAAGCTATTTGGAATCAGAAGGAGAAGGTTTTCTCCCAAGGGGGAGATGGTATACTATGATATCAGGGTCGTCTGTGTGTATCGGGTGTTGATGACTTGATCGACCAGATGTTCAATGAGGCTCATGGTTCCAGATATTATATACATTGAGGTTCCACAAAGATGTACCATGACCTATGGAATGTTTATTGGTGAAATGGCATGAAGAAGGACATAGTAGAGTTTGTGGCTAAGTGTCCGAATTGTCACCAGTCAAAATTTCAGCATCAAAGAACTGGAGGGGTGCTTCAAGACATTTGTATCCCTACTTGGATGTGGGAGGAAATCAATATGGACTTCATTACAGGGTTTCCTCGTACTCATCGACAATATGACTCTATATGGGTGGTCGTAGACAGGCTGACCAAGGCAGCTCATTTTCTACCAGTCAAAACTACTGATTCAGTGCAGGACAATGCCAAATTGTGCACTCGAGAGTTAGTTCGGTTGCATGGAGTTCCCTTATCCATCATATCATATAGAGGTACTCAGTTTACCTCCTATTTTTGCAGATCATTTCAGAAGGTACTTGGTACTTAGGTCAAGCTTAACACAACATTTCACCCGCAAAAAGATGGTCAGCGTGAACGGACCATTTAGACTCTTGAGGATATGTTGAGGGTGTGTCTGAATGATTTCAAGGATAGTTGGGATGATCATTTTCCTCTCATTGAGTTTGCATATAACAAGAGCTACCGATCCATCATTTAGGTGGCTCCGTTTAAGGATCTTTATAAGCGGAGATGTAGATCACCTATTGGTTTATTTGAAATTGGTGAAGATACATTGATAGGACTATATTCATTCCATGAGGCTATGGAGAAAGTTCAGCTCATAAGGGAAAGGTTGAAAAAAACTCAGAGTGGCCAAAAGTCCTATGCAAATGTGAGGAGGAGAGTACTTGAGTTTGAAGTTGACGGTTGGGTGTTTTTGAAGGTGTCTCCCATGAAGGGAGTGATGAGGTTCGGAAAGAAGATGAAACTTAGTCCCCATTATAGTGTCCCGTACCGAATTGTGAGACGTATTGGGAAAGTGGCCTATGGGTTAGAGTTTCCCTCAGAATTGGCTTCAGTACATCTAGTTTTCCGTGTGTCTCTTTTAAAGAAGGGCATGGGTGATCTATCTTTGGTTGTCCCAGTGGAGAGAATAGGTGTGAATGATAGTCTTAGCTATGAGGAGGTTCCGATGGAAATACTTGGTCGTCAGGTTTGAAAGCTAAGAAACAAAGAAGTAGCTTCAGTAAAGATGTTGTGGAGGAACCAGCATGTTGAGGGAGCTATGTGGGAAGCCAAAGCAGATATGATGACTAAATACCCGCATCTATTCCCTTCTGGCTAAATTTCGGCTTGAGGTATCAGCTTTCTCCTTAGTGCTCTATTCAATTTCATATTTAGTTCATGTGTTCCAATTTCTTTCATATCAATGCATGTATGTGAGATTCATGAATTCAGTTCAGTCATGTAATTCAGTTTGTAGTCATTCACTCCTCCAGTTTCCATCTCTAGATGTTCAGTATTTTGTATGGTAGTTGATTTACCCAGCATTTCAATATGCTTATCCACATTCGAGGAAGAATATTCCCAAGGGATAGATATTTTAATACCCCTAAGGCCCCTAAGATCAGACCCAAGGGATCAAATGGAGAAAGAGGAAATTCTACACTAGGTCACAGGACGAGTTGTCTAGTGACCCGTGAAGTACCCCACGAGTCGTGGAGTGACTAGTAATGTAAAGGGAAGAGTGGCAGGAACTCGTGGTTCAAGGGTGATCATGAGAAAAGCAAAGGCTTATGGTCAAGGCAACGAGTCGTTAGGTTGCTCGTGGTCAGGGGTTGGCATGGATGTTGAATTTTTGGCAGTGCTCCCAACGACTGGGTCACAACAAGTCATTTTGTATACCACGATTCTTGGTGTACCTCATGGTGACAGGCAGAGTTATGGTTTCCAGTGCTGGCAATGGGAGCAGACGATGAGTTGTCTTCTTGGGTAACTACTCTTCAAGTCCCTCATTGGGACAGGCAGTGTGATTTTTTCTACGAATTTATTAAGGGCTTTTCCATAATTTCTAACTTTCGAAGACCTAAACTATGTCGTTTTATGCTCTATTAGGATTATTTTATGAGGGTTTAACTCATTCTAAACCAATCCCTCTCCATGCATGCAAGACTAGAAGGTTTCTAAGGTTACCAAGTCTAGAATTGATCAATTTTCCTCAAATTCATTTGGGCATTCATGAAGGGAATGAAATCAGAAGTACCCAGGTATGTAGGGTTATGAATGGGAGTATTCCTTCATTTCCATGCCCAAATTCACTTCTAATTCATGAAATTCTATGTTGATGAATCTATGGGGTCTTAACCCAAATTGTGAAATCTCTAAGTATCTATCATGGGCAAGTTCTCTTCATGTTTCTAATGTTGTTTCAAGATTCTTGGACATGTTTTATAATGTTTCCAATTACAAAATTATGATTTCAAAGTCGTGCACTTATAATGCCCAATTATGAAAGTTCATGAAAGGTTGATTTTATGATCTAGGTTTTCAAGTATGATGTGATGTATACAATGAAAGTATGATTTCGAATTGGCCATGTTTACGTTCATGATTTTAACTATCTCAAAGAATGTACAAGTTTGGGCAAGCCCATATGATCAAGTATGTTTCATGATTTATTCAATTTCATGTTATTAGCTTACCAAATGATTTTGGAGTCTAGACTCCCACTTTTCAGCTTCTAGTATAGTTAGAGCCAAGGCACCTCATGGTATGTTTTCAGATTATGCATGTATTAGTATGATTTAGCTTCGTCGCAAGACGATGTTTCAGCTTTAATAAAAAATGATGGAGAGCATATGAATATTTTTGGGAGTAGTGTCTAGCACCGAGTAGGCTAAGGGTTCAGTCAACCCTATGCCTTAAAACTACGTTTGAACATAGGTATGTTCAGATAATTTGGGACTTCCCTTGTGAGCTTTCCCTGCCCCCGAGGGGCCTTCAACTTAATATCGATATCATGGTAGCACCCTTAGCCCTGGCAAGCCTTTGGATGGCTTTGCCCACTTGAGTGTAATAGTCGAGACCACGTAAGCTCTATAGTGGTAATGTCAGTTATATGATGAGTCTCCCATTGCTCCTCATGATTTAAGTAATGCTTTTTCATCAGTCACGATATTATCTTTTCAGCAGGTTGACCCAATGTTCAGTATTACCTATGATTATTAGTTTTATCTTTATGTCATTCAATTCAATTATGATATTCGGTTATTGTTAAATCATGTTTTTAGATAATGTCATGCAAACCTTTCTCTCAAAATCTTATTTTGAATATGTTTTTATGATATGCATGATTTAAGTTTTAGTTACTTAGAGGGGTTACTTACCTTGCATACTCGGTATATTCCACATACTGACCACATACTCTATGTCATATCATTTCATGATACAGGCAACGTTCAGGTTCAGTCCCGCCGCTAGCCAGATTCTCAGCGTTAGCATTTCCCAGCCTACTGGTGAGTCCTCATTCTTTGAGGACCCTTTTATCAGCTTGTATTCATTATTTCCAATTTCAGTCTTTAGTGATCTAGTTGGGGTCTTGTCCCATCAACTCGTCAGTATATAGAGGCCAATCAGACATAGTATGTATTCAGCTTCAGAACTGTGTTATGTATTCAGATGTTCGGATGTTATTATATTCTCAAACTTTCTCTATTTCGCATGTTAGACTTTCCGCATTTGTTATGTTGAGCTTCAGATGTCATGTTCATATTTTGGGTTGAGTTGGAGCCTCTCGGGGTTCTTTGTCCCGTGTCTCGATCTGGACCTATGTTCGGGTCATGAAAGGTACCCAACAAGAAAAATGAGTTGACACCGACAAGACTAGTCACAGGTTGGCATGTGTGCATTGATTACTGAAAACTCAACCCTTTGACCTAGAAGGACCATTTTCCAATGCCATTCATGGATTAGATGCTTGATAAGTTGGCGGGTAGGGGCTGGTACAATTTTTTGGACAGATATTCAGGGTGTAATCAGATCTATATATCTTTGGAAGACTAAGAGAACACTACCTTCACTTGCCTGTATGGAATGTTTGCTTTTAGGAGAATGCCCTTTGGGTTGTGTAATGCACCAACCACCTTCCAGCACTATACGATGTCGATCTTCTCAAATATGGTAGAGGACACCAATGAGGTTGTAATGCCCTGAAAAATTAAAAGACTAGACCCGAGACATAAATCAGAGAAAATTGTAAATTCTGCATCAGGTCACAGAACAAGTTGTTCTTTGACCCGTGGGGAGTGACCACGAGTCATTTATGTGACTTGTTATGAGGCCAGTGGGCTTAATGAACTTTTTGGAGAAAGGGGTGACCGCAGGGGTCATCACGAGTCGTGGTCAACACCATGATTCATTATATGACCCGTGGTCTAGGATAAATTTAAGGCTAGGAAGGAGTTGGGCAGTGCACTTCACAATTTGTCACCATGAGTTGTGGTCCATACCATGACCCGTTAGGTGACTCGTGGTCAGGTTAGGGTCGAGAAGTAGAGGAGGTTGACAGTGTACCCAACTGGTCCACACCATGACTCATTTGGGACACCATGAGTTGAGGTGTCACCCGTGGGGACTCCTAGGTGTTTAAGCTAGTGCACCTCACGAGAGGTGTCCATGAGTCGTGGTCACCAACCACGACCCGTTAGGTCACCCGTGAGGACTGACGAGCAGTTTTTCCCTACAAGTTTTCAAGGGTCTTTCAGTAATTTCCTACCCTCCTTAATTTTAAACTACATTGTTTTAAGCATAATTTCAGACTTATTAGTGGGGTTAAACAGTTTCTTTCCTCATTCCCCACTCAGACCTTCATAAAACATATCGTAGAACTTCTCTTAGAGTTTTTTAGAGCAAGAGCTAGGGAAACCATTTCTCCTCAGTTTCTCAATGAATTCTTCGGGCTTTTTCACCAGGTATGTGGGAATTCAACAAGGGAATAGTTCTTCCCTTGTGTCCCCAAATTCCTCCCTATTTTTCTCTATTAGTTATAGCCTTGAAATTACTGAATGTCAAGAAATTTCTAATCATACTTTGTGTAAATCATGTGGATTATTATACCATGTTAATTATAGATATTTTCCACCTCTTTGTGACTGAAATGATGTTAAATCTTGTGACGTGAAATTTAGCCCTAGTTCTTAAGCTAGAAAATCTTTAAATCTGCATTTCTGCTTGAATATCAAATTTTGGCTTAATTTTATCAATTTTGGGAACTCCGATGTTGTTAGTACCTTTGTATCTCAATCATAATATTTTCAATTTAGTTTTAGTAAGAATGTTAGAATTCTAAGTGTTAGACAGAAAATGTCAGCTGATCAGTTTGACTACAGAATTTCGCAAGATGTCAGTAGTACCTCCCGTTTTTCAGAATTAGATTCATAATTCTTGTTATTGGTCCACAAGGTGGTCATGAAGGTTTAGATAAAAATCTCTAACTAGCCTTAGGACCCCAACTTTAGATTTTAGTTTGTTCTTTAGAAGGTTACGACGCTTCTAGATAAGCAGCTCTGACCAGTCTTAGAATCCAGTTTTAGAATTTGGTCCGATAAGACTCTTAGGGTTCTTCCAGATATGTATCCCTAACTAGTCTTGGGCCCCAGTTTTGAGCTATCAGTTTAGTATTCAGTCTAGGACTATCCAGTGGGAGTAGGACTTAGCACAAAGTGGACCGGGGTTCCAACATACCTAGGTTCCTAGAACTATGTTGCCGCCGTAGGTTACAGTATTTATTGTCCTGATTGGTCCTTGATTCTTGTGATCACCCAGTTCATGCCTTTATACCCTGGCAAGGTATATTGGGTCCTACCAATGGGGTGTATACATCAGACTCCATGTCTAGCTCACGTGGTTATATGTCTGTTATACACTCTCCCACTAGTTCAATTTAGTCCAGTTTCACTTCAGTTCAAATCAGTATTCCAAACTTAGTACATGCTTTGACCATCAGACAGGGTCTTTCAGACCACCTCAGTTGTTCAGTAGCTTTAGTTGGTCTTTGCATGTCTTTTCTGTTTAGCATCTTCTTTTATTTATCCCGTTGTTTTACGTTTCTCTCACTTACTCAGTACATTCAAAGTACTGATGCATACTTTTATGCTATATCATTTTATGATACAGCTGCAGGATCTCAGTCTCAGCCCTATTATCCTACCCCTCACTGAAGACCTCAGCTATTTTAATTGGTGTCCTCATTCTTCAAGGACGGATATTTATTGCTTTAGTTATACCTTCCTTCCTTTTTATTTAAATTTGGAGTTAGCTGGTAGCTTGTCCCAGCAACTCATCAGTCATAGTGGCTTTTAGACGCGGATTGGTTTTCTTTCATACATGTAGCTTTGTTCTAATATTTTAAATGTATTTATGTTTATGCTTTAAATTTCCGTTGTATGTATTTTTCTATGTTACTTAGAATGCCAGTGTATGATAGACCAAGGATTGACTTGGATCACTTGTGACTCCAAGTACCGTGTTCCGTATAGGGTGTAAACTCGGGGCTTGACAAAAGTATTTATGGATGATTTCTCAGTTGTGGGTGAGTCATCTAAATCCTGCCTCAAGACCTGAGCAAAGTGTTGAACAGATGTGAAGAAACAAATCTGGTGTCAAATTGGGAGAAATGTCACTTCATGGTTAAAGAAGGGATAGTGTTGGATCACAGAATCTCAAGAAAAGGGATAGAGGTGGAAAAGGAAAAAATTGAAGTAATAGCTGGGTTGCCACCCCTATCTCCATAAAGGGGTTCAGAAGCCTTTTAGGGCATGCAGGATTCTATAGGAGGTTCATCGAGGACTTCTCAAAGATTACATAACCATTGTGCAAACTGCTTGAGAAGGAGATGAAGTTCATGTTTGATTATGCATGATTGAAGGCTTCTGAATGCCTAAAGGAGAGCCTCATCGCTGCCCCATTATCATAACACCAGATTGGTCTCTCCAATTCGAGGTAATATATTATGTTAGTAGTGTGTCCCTAGGTGTTGTTGACGTCACCCGCATCGAGTGCCAATAATTTGACGACTCTTTTTCACATCGAGCGCGTCTGCAAGTGTACGGGTCGTGCAAGTAATATAGTGGCTCTTT
>JACEIK010001271.1:122419-145453 GCA_018107945.1 Datura stramonium
TTTATATAAAATCACATGAAAATGTATTAGATAACTTAGACAACTCGACTAATTTAAGTTGTAAAGCGTATCACGGGCATGATATTTTTGCCCGTGATCAGTTGTCTTGGGCCAATGGAAAGAAATGATTTTTCACCCTCTCTATTATATCAGCAAGACACTTAATGCAACTCAAAAGAACTATATAGTTAGTGAATAAAAACTACTAGCTGTGGTCTTTGCATTCGACAAGTTTCAGGCATAATTGCTTGGAATTAAAGAGATTGTCCATACAGACCATGTTGCACTGAGGTATTTGATGTCGAAGAAAGATGCTAAACCCAACCTGATTAGATGGGTGTTATTGATCCAATCATTTAAATTGATCACTTGTCTAGACTAGAAGAAGAGGCTAGAGCGAAGGATGAGATTGATATTAATGATGCCTTTCTAGATGAACAGGTATTGGTTGCATCCCAAGATTTGATTCCCTGGTTTGCAGACTATGCATATTATTTTGTGAGCGACATGATTCCAATAGATATAACTCCACAGCAAAGGAAGAAGTTCCTGTTTGATGCTCGAAGAAATCTTGGGATGAACAATACCTATTCCACAATTGTGCAGATGGACTACTTTGGAGATGTGTGCCAAAGGTAGAGATGTTGAGTATTTTGGAGGCCTGCCACTCATCACCAGTTGGGAGGCATCATAGTGGTATCCGAACTGCGCATAAAATTTTGTAGTGTGGGTATTATTTTCCTTCTATTCACTAGGATGCTTATTATTTTTCCAAGTCTTGTGATCAACGCCAAAGGAAAGGTGGAATTATGCGTAAGCATGAGCTACCATTGACCCCTATCTTGGAAGTAGAATTATTCGATGTATTGGGTATTGACTTCATGGCCCCATTTATGAGCTCATATAGGATGAAATACATCTTAGTGGTTGTGGACTACGTCTCCAAATGGGTGGAGGCTATTGAACTTCCTAACAATGAAGGAAAAAGTGTCACAACATTTTTGCGGAAGAACATATTCGCTAGATTTGGTATCCCAAGAGCATTCATCAGTGATGGTTGCTCACATTTTTGTAACCGCCTCTTTAGAACTCTGCTGGAGAAATATGGTGTGAAGAATAAGGTGGAAATAACATACCATCCTCAATCAAGTGGGAATGTAGAAGGGTCTAACGCGGAGACAAAGACTATTTTGGCCAAAACGGTGAATACCAACTGGATATATTGGTCTACGAAGCTTGATGATGGATTGTGGGCATATCAAACAACTTCTAAGACCCCCATTGGCTCATCTCCATATCATCTAGTCTATGGAAAGTCATGTCATCTGCCAGTAGAATTAGAGCATAAGGCATTATGGGCACTGAAAAAGTTGAATATAGATTGGAATGAAGCAGACAAGTTAAGACTAGATAAGCTCAATAAGTTAAACAAATTCTATCTTCGAGCTTATGTGAGTGAGGCCATTTATAAAGAAAGAATAAAGATTTACCATGATAGAAAGATTGCAAAAAGGGAGTTCAATGTTGGTGATTTCATCTTGCTGTTTAATTTAATACTCCGTTAGCATCCTAGTAAATTGAAATCTAGGTAAATGGGACCGTATAGAGTGGTGAACATGTCCCTAAATAGTGCAGTGGAGCTTGAGAATAATGATGTTAAGAGGTTCAAGGTAAATAAGAAAAGGATAAAGTTGTATTTAGGGGACACCGAAGATATAAGAAGGTTGAGTCAGTATACCTTGATGACGCCTGAATGAGCAAGGTGGTTGCGTCGTGCCACTATGTTAAAGCAGGCGCTTTATGGGAGGAAACCCAGGAAAGATGAAGTCTAGGTATCCATAGGTAAGTACCTTTCCATTTTTCTTACATATTTTATTCTTCGGGGACGAAACATGTTTTTCAAAGGGGGTTTACTTGTAACTTTGGGATCTTGATTCGTCCGAGGGTTTTTCTTGCCGTGTGTCTTTTCCCTCGAATGTGCTATCTAGTAGAACCGGTATGTTTAGGTTTTTTTCATTTAATTAGAAGTTTATTAGGATTATTTTCCAGCCAATAAATACACTAGTTTGATGTGTTTGAAAAAATGACCCTGTTTGAATATTTTGTTTTTATGTTAGTTGTCTAGTTAATTGCATGTCACGACCCAAACGTACACCCAGACCGTAGACACGGGACAAGGGACCCAGAGAGACCCCAAGTCAACCCATGGCACATGCATTCCACTAATCTCATTTAAATAAATGGAATAATAAGCATAAAACATCGCGGAAACGTAACCATGACATAACATCAGGAAATGCTAACATTTAGATAAGCTGAATACTACTAATTTGTCCGGAAGCCTCTAATATGTAAGATGGGTTGATGGGATAACATCCCCAACTAACTCGAGCAATACTAAAACATAATCTATAGGAAATTTTATCAAACGACACTCGAAACATGAGGATTCGCCAACAAGCTAATATCGTAAGCTGGGATGGACTAAGGATGAGGATGAGCCTGAGGTCCGAACCCTATATCATGAAACGATACAACAAAGAAAGTATGCGGTCAGTACGTGGAATATACTTAGTATGCAAGGTAAGTAAAACAGACATTTTAAAAGTAAAGTAAAATCATAAATAGAAGGAGAAAGACATCATGCTTGTATCAAAATCTTCGTAATAAAACATAAGGCTCAAGACTTTCAAATCATTCATAATCAATCATTATCATAATCGTAAGCAACCTTATCAAAATACAACTTGAGCCAATTACGTAAATATAACAACGCATAAAAATATGCGGAACAATTGGAGGACTCGTCATAACCTATACCATCATGGTAGAGCCTTTCATGATGCCCCACTATCTCGCTCAAGTGGGTAGAGCTGACCCTGGCTTGCCAGGCGAGGGTCATGCATAAGGTGTGATATCACATTTTAGGGGATCATTATCAATACATCATAATATTTACAACCCACAGTGGCACGTGGTTATGAGACATTGGCATAGTCAACGCCGAGTTGCTCGGTGCTAGACACGGCTCCCAAAAACATGCATATAGGATCATACATAAAACAATAACATCATGAATAAAAATTCATTGGCTAANATAACATCATGAATAAAAATTCATTGGCTAAGATATAACATTTATCATCATTGATCCCCTTTAAAACACGCTTAGCCAAGAATCAAGGCCCTTTTTATCGGCCAACATCATAAATCGAAAAATGATGAAATTCATTTCGTAAATCATAAATCATTCTTCATCATATGGGCATTGCCTAATGCTTCCTCATACTCAATTGTTTAAATATATGCTCATAAACATGTTTAACTTGAATTCATGCATTTCCATAATCAATAAACTTAAAATAATGAATATTCATCATAAATCATAATTTTCATGAACTTTCATAATAAATGGGCAATTTAGATTTAAAAAACATTGAAACATGATTTTGAAGAAAATAATACTAAACCTACCCAACATGCATATTTGAATAAATAAAACTCAATTAAAACATACCCATAAGGAGAAATCACATTGACATGCTTTGGGTAAAACCCCATAGAATTTGAGTAGGAGAATTCATGAATTAAATCGAAATTTTGCATGGGTGAGGAATAATTCCACCGATTTTAAAATCCTACATACATGGGAATGGAGATACTCAAAGTTCCTTGAACACCCACAAAGAAATTTGAAGAAAATTTGGGGAAGAAGGCTTTGAATCTCCCAAAAAACCTTTCTAAAATCCTTGCATGAGAATGGGCATGCCTAATGGACTTAACACATATAATCATACTAAGAAAATATCCAAAATGACATAGTTTAGGGGCTAAAAACATGAAAAGGTTGAAAATACCCTTAAAATAATTTCCCTGAAAACTATCTCGGACGGACCAACGACAGACCCAACGGGTCGTTGCAACATACCACGGGTCGTCGCAACATACCACAGCTCGTGGTATCGAGTTTTCGGATGCAATTCCTCATAACACATCTCAAATCCCTTCCCACGAGTCGTCAGGATGAATCATTACTTCAAACCACGGGTCGTTGAATCGACCGACGTCAACTCCTTGACCAATCAAACTCCCCTTTCCACGAGCCTCACCACGACTCGTTGTGACTTCCAACGAGTCATGGTTTCCATCCATTGAATGAACTGGAAAACTCAACCAACCAGTAATGACTTTAAACAATGGTTCATTTTCTCTCACCACGGATCATGGGATGGCCCGTTGCTTCCACCTCAGCCTAAGTCCCAACCTCTAAACGACTGGTGACAACGGTTCGTTGTTCCCGAAAATGGCTCGTTGTTCCTGACAATGGTTCATTGTACTCTCCGTTGTTTCCTATGATTCCCTAACTTTCCAAGCCACGACTGCATATGAAGACTCGTGGTAGGATACCACGAGTTGTAGGGTCGTCCATCCTTTGATATTTTTTCCAGTTTTCAGCACTTTTCAATTTTAACTGTCGGGTCAATTCTTAGGCCTTTCTGGAGTATTCCATTCCACTTGCATGACTTCTGTAGATATTTTTATGGAATTTAAATTATTATCATGGTAGTTGTAGCTTAGCCATGAATGAATTAGATAGGTAGATTCAATGCAAACTGGTACCATGAGTGAGCGAGGATGTATACCTAGTTTAATACTATGTTGAGGATGAAAAACTTGCCCGTTTGGTTATTGCATTGGTGTTAGGAGAATTGGTTTTGATATGATCATAGACTATTATACCCTGGGAACCCAAGGATCAAACTCGAGAGTCAAAACGGAGAAAAACATGAAATTCACACCAGGTCAGAGGACGGTTAGTGAGGTTGCTCGTTAGGTGAGAGCACGAGTCGTGAAGTGACTCGTGGTGAGGTTTGGCATGGCAGAGTTTTGGGGAGGCAATGAGGGTGACCAAGAATCGTGGTCATACCTCATGACTCATGAGGTCATCCGTGGCAATGATGGATCGCTTGAGGCAGTAGGGACCACGGGTGGTGACCAGGAGTCGTGGTCAGCCACCACGATTCGGGAGGTCCCTCGTAGGGTCCCCTGAGCTTTTTTAGGAAGTATACATCACGGATTCAGGTCACGAGTCGTGCCCCCTAGAAACGACTCGTGAGGTCCCCCGTGGGAACTAGCAACAAGAAATTTTTGCATTTTTAGTAAGGGTGTTTTCGTAATTCCTAAATTCCTAAGGCCTAAACTATGTCATTTTATGGTCTGAAGAGTGTCTTTTAAGGGGGATTAGTCAATGTTAAGCCTCATTCATGCATGCAAGAGTATAAAGAGGAGTCTAGAAGGTGATTCAAGGTGTTCTTCCCCAATTTCTCCAAATTCCATCTTGGGCTTTCAAGGGAGATTAAGAATCAAGTGTTTATAGGTATGTAAGGTCGTCAATGGATGAATTCTTCCACACCCTTGCTCCTACTCAATGATTTTACTTACAATTTATCTAAAACTCATGCGGTTTTATATTTTATTATATAAATTCTAATGATTCAAATGGTGGGTTTTGTGATTTTGAAATATTATCATAATCTATGGATTTCGATCATCTTTTGAGTTTTACACTTATTATAAAAATGTTGATTTTGATTTCCTAAGCAATTAAGGTTAATTATGCATGCCCCATGATGAATCGAATTATGAGCTATTCTCTCATTGATATTCTTTACGAGCCCAACATGAATTATGTTTTTAAATTATGAATTTATTTCTACTCCCATTATGATTTTATGAAATTCAAGCTATATACATAATCTACAAGTATATACGAATCTTATTATTCATGAATCATGTTTTTGGCCGACTCACGAGCCTCATGTCATGGCTAGTTCACATATGTTCAAGCATGTTTATGATTATCATGATTTAATTAGCCCATGAACACATGCATGTATTCTTATGAGCACTATATATGTTTTGGGAGTAGTATTGAACACCGAGTAGGTTTGGGGCTTAGGTTGAGCCCCGAATCTCATGACCTGCGTGCCACCGTAGGTATGTCGGGATCCTTCAATGTTAGTCCCTGGCCCAATGGCCCTTTTCATGGTGATATCACACTTTCATGGTTCTACCCTTGGCAAGGTACGAAAACCCTTCCGACTAGGGTTACAAGTCGGGCTTCATCTATGCTCATATGGGGTAAGCCGGTTAAGAGAATCTCCCACTGTTTCTCATAATTTGTGCATGTTATGATTATGTATGTTGGCTCAAGTCATGTTAAGTAAATCTCTTCTATTATGATTATGATTATGTTATGTTACGAATGTTTTGAAAACCTGGGCCATATGATATGATATTATGGTTTATGATACGAGTATGCAATTCTACTCTTATGATCATTTATGAGTTTTATATATGTTTTTAAATGTCCATTTTATTTACCTTACATACTCAGTACATTCCACATACTGACCACATACTTTCTATGCTATATCATCTCATGATACAGGTCCCAGATCTAAGGCTCATCCCCACCCGTAGATAGATTCAGATTTGCTCTCAACGCACTTGGTGAGTCCTCATGTTCCGAGGGCTAAATGTTCACACTTTGTGTTATTTCTTTCAGTTTATTGATATTGGATTAGTTGGGGAGTTGTCCCATCATTCCGTCTTTCATGTTTAGAGGATTATCAGCCTATACGTTGTATTCCGCCGTATTGTATCAGTCTTGCATTGGTTTTCCCCTTATGTTATGTCATAATTACGTTCTCTATGTTTGGTCTTCCGCTCATGTGATTGAATAAGATATATGCTAATTCCATGGGTCGACTTGGGGTCTCTCGAGGCTCCTTGTCCCATGTCTACGATTCGGGTGTACGTTTGGATCTTGAAAAACTTGGTATTAGAGCCATAGGTTTTATGCGTCCTAGGGAGTCTGAAAGCAACGTTAGGTAGAGTCTTTTTCATGGGTGTGAAGCGCGCCACGCTTATGACGAAGAGGCTACTCGATGTTTAGGAAATGTTCCCTTCTTTCATAATCTATGTCATGCAATGAACGTCCTTTACTCTGCTAATTTGTGCTATTCACGTTTGTAGAATCATTCCTCCACGTCGATTAAATGCTAGGAGAAACGGAAATGGAAATTACATGAGGGTGCCAATGATGGTGAGCATCAGCCAACTCCACCCGTTCACGAGTAGAACATACAAGAGCCAGCTGCCCGGGCTGAATTTGGGCCAGCGATTCAGATGCTGGCACAGGCCATGACTTCCCTGGTCCAGAATCAGATAGTGGCGCATCTCCCTGAAAATGGGAATGCAGCGACAACTAGGGTGAGGGACTTCTTGAGGATGAGCCCTCCAGAGTTCACGGGGTCAAGGGTGGACGAGGATCCACACGATTTTATAGAGGAGATTCTGAAGATCACCCATGTTATTGGGGTGAACAATGGGGAATGCTTTGACTTTACCTCTTACAAGCTAAAGGGAGTACCACATATATGGTTTAAGCAATGGAGAGATGCCAAGGTGGCAGGTGCAGGCCTGATAGGTTGGGATGAGTTTCACACCGCATTCATGGATCGATTCTTCCCTCAGGAGATGATGGAGCTCAAGGCGGCTGAGTTTATGAATCTAAAACAAGGTAACATGTCTGTCCAGGAGTATGCATTGGAATTCACCCGTTTATCAAAATATGCTCCGGAGTTGGTGGTGGATCAGCGGGCTCAGTTGAGCCATTTTGTGCGTGGGGTAGCAGATTACTTGGACAAAGATTGCCGGGTCACCATGCTTCATGGGACATTGACTTTCCCCATATTGTATTCCATGCGCAGCAGATGGAGTAGGTCTATAGGAGGAAGAGAGAGGCCAAGAAGGCCAGACCGATAGCTACGGGGTTTCTCTGGCCAAGTCAGGGGGTGGACCACGTCATCAGAACCAACACAGGTCCATTACTCCAACTCCATCATCGGCCATCATGCCATCCAGGTTCAGGGGAGACCAGAGGAACAGGGCTAAAGGCTCGAGGGATCATGGTAGCATGCAGGTGGAGTGAACTTTTCCTGTTTATGCGAAGTGCGACAAGAATCATCCCGGGAGGTGCCTGGTCGGTGCGGATGCTTGTTTCGGGTGTGGCAAACCCGGACACAACGTTAGAGATTGCCTTGCAGCCAGTTCTACTGCTCCAGCAGCACGGCCCCCTTAGTAGGGTGCCTCTTCTAGTTCAGCAAATAGTTAGCGCCAAAACAGGTTTTATGCCCTAGTGCCTGGCTAGGAGCAGGAGGCTTCGCCAGATGTGGTCACGGGTATGTTGCATGTCTTCCATACTGATGCTTATGCTTTGTTAGATCTAGGAGCTACTTTTTCTTTTGTGACCCCTTATATTTCTTGAAGTTTTGGAATTAGTCCTGAAATTTTGTCAGAACCATTCTCTGTATCTACTCCAGTCGGTGAATCAGTGGTAGTTAGGCGGGTGTATAGGGATTTCCCCATTACGGTGTAGTATATGGTTACCTCCGCGGACTTAGTAGAATTGGCCATGACTAACTTTGACATCATTTTAGGTATGGATTGGTTATTTGCATGTTACGCTTCGATTAACTATAGGACCCGTGTAGTGGAATTCTGGTTTTTGGGTGAGTTAGTGTAGGAATGGAAGGGTAGTTCAGCCGTACCAGCCGGTTGATTTATTTTCTACCTTAAGGCCAAAAAAATGATCTTAAGGGTTTTATGTGCCACCTAGTTAGAGTTAAGGATGTAGAGTATGAGACCCCACCTATTCAGTCAGTTCCAGTGATGTGAGAGTATCTGGAGGTGTTCCCCGATGATTTGGCAGGTGTTCCTCTGGAAAGGGAAATTGATTTCAGTATTGATCTATTGCTCGATATGCAGCCTATCTCCATTCCTCCTTATAGGATGTCTCCAGCTAAGCTAAAAGAGGTAAAAGAACAGTTGATGGACTTGTTGGATAAAGGTTTCATTAGACCTAGCGAGTCTCCATGGAGTGCACCAGTTCTCTTTATTTGAAAGAAGGACGGGTCCCTTCGGATGTGTATTGATTATCGAGAGGTTAATAAGGTCATTGTCAAGAACAGGTACCCCTTTCCCAGGAATGATGATCTATCTAACCAACTCCAGGTTGCTAGGTGTTTCTCGAAGATAGATCTCAAGTCTGAATACCATCAGCTCAGAGTTCGAGAGTGTGATATCCCAAATACAGCCTTCAGAACTCGGTATGGCCATTGTAAGTTTGTAGTTATGTCATTTGGACTAACCAATGCTCCTGCGAGTTTTATGGACTTGATGAACAGGGTGTTCAAGCAATATCTGGACATGTTCGTGATCGTGTTCATCGATGACATCCTTATATACTCCCGGAGCAAGGAGGAGCCTGCCGCTCATTTGAGGGTAGTGCTTAAGACCCTCAAGGACCGTCAATTGTATGCAAAGTTTAGAATGTGTCAATTTTGGCTAGACTCAGTGGCATTTCTGGGCCATGTGGTGTCGAGTGAGAGCATAAGGGTTGATTCTTAGAAAATTGAAGCGGTGAAGAATTGGCTTAGACCGGTGAATCCTTTAGAAATTCGGAGTTTCCTGGTCTTAGCAGGCTATTACCGGATATTTGTTGAGGGCTTTTCATCTATAGTGGCACCGTTGACCAAGTTGACTCAGAAAAAGAAAATGTTCCAGTGGTCGGTGGCTTGTGAGAAACGTTTCCAACAATTGAAGACCCGACTCACTTTAGTACATGTGTTGACTTTACCCGAGGGTACGGATGGCTTTGTGGTATATTGTGATGCTTCGAGAGTCGGACTGGGATGTGTGTTGATGCAGCATGGGAAAGTAATAGCATATGTCTCAAGACAATTGAAAGTTCACGAAAAGAATTACCCGACCCATGATCTTGTGTTGGCCGCGGTGGTATTCACATTGAAAATGTGGCGGCATTACTTGTATGGAGTCCACGTGGATGTATTCACAGATCATAAGAGGTTACAATATTTGTTCACGCAGATAGATCTCGATCTTCGGCAAAGGAGATGGTTACAGTTATTAAAGGACTATGACATGAGTGTCCTTTACAACCCGAGAAAGGCTAATGTGGTGGAGGATGCACTTAGTAGGCTCTCTATGGAGAGTGTGTCCCACGTGGATGAGGGAAAGAAGGAGTTATTGAAGGATGTCCACCGGCTCGCAAGATTAGGAGTTAGATTGATCGACTCGACCGATGGCAGCGTTGTTGTGCATAATGGGTCAGAATCATCCTTGGTGGTTGATTTCAAATCTAAGCAAGATGAGGATCCAATTTTGAGAAAGCTGAAAGAAGCGGTGCGGAGTCAAAAGATGGAGGTTTTCTCCCAAGGGGGAGATGGTGTGATACGATACCAGGGTTGCCTATGTGTCCCAAACGTTGATGAATTTAGAGTTCAGATATTGCATTAAGAACATGGTACCAGATATTCTATCCATTGGGGATCCACGAAGATGTATGAGGACTTGCGAGAAATCTATTGGTTGGATGGTATGAAGAAGGATATTGCAGAGTTCATAGCCAAATGTCCAAACTGTCAGCAACTGAAAGTCGATCATCAAAGGCCGGGAGGCGTACTTCAGGATATTAACATTCCCACTTTGAAGTGGGAAGAGATTAATATGGATTTCATTATAGGCCTACCCCGTACTCGCCGACACTATGATTCCATTTGGGTGATGGTAGACAGGTTAATCAAGGATGCACACTTTCTATCGGTCAAAACCATGGATTCAGCGGATGATTATGCCAAACTGTATATTCGGGAGTTGGTTTGACTTCTTGGAGTGCCCTTGTCTATTATTTCAGGCCGAGGTACTCAGTTTACCTCCCAGTTCGGTGGTCTTTTCAGAAAGGACTTGGGACTCAGATTAAGCTCAGCACAACATTTCATCTGTAGATGGATGACCAGACAGAACGAACAATCCAGACTCTTGAGGATATGTTGAGGGCATGTGTTATGGATTTTAAAGGTAGTTGGTACGATCATTTGCCCTTGATTGAGTTTGCTTATAATAACAGTTATCACTCTAGTAACCATATGGCATCGTTCGAGGCTCTCTATGGGCGGAGGTGTAGATCTCCCATCGGATGGTTTAAGGTTGGTGAGGCAGCTATGATAGGGCTAGATTCGGCTCATAAGGCGATGGTGAAGGTTAAGTTGATAAGGGACGGTTGAAAATCACGAAGAGTCGTTAGAAATCATATGCTGATGTGAGGAGGAAAGATTTGGAGTTTGCGGTGGATGATTGGGTATTTCTAAAGGTATCTCCCATGAAGGGAGTCATGCGGTTCGAAAAGAAAGGGAAAATCAACCCCCGCTATGTTGGTCCCTACCGAGTTGTGAGGAGAGTTGGTAAGGTGGCATATGAGTTGGACTTGCCCTCAGAGTTATCTTCAGTTTATCCTGTGTTTCATGTGTCACTTTTGAAATAGTGTTTGGGTGATCCATCTTTAGTAGTCCCGGTGGATAGTGTTGGTGTAAAGGATAGCCTCAGTTATGAAAAAGTTCCAGTGGAAATCTTATATCGTCAAGTCCTTAAGCTAAGGAAAAAGGAAGTAGCTTCCGTTAAAGTGTTATGGAGAAATCAACATGTTTGAGGAGCTACGTGGGAAGTCGAAGCGGATGTGATGACTAGATACCACACCTATTCTCTTCTGGCTCAATCTCAGTTTGAGGTATCATTTTTGCACTAATTCTCTAATCAGTTTCCACATTCAGGTCATGTGCACAAGTTTGTATTATGATATAGTAAATGTATGTGATGTTTGAATTCAGTTCTGTTATGTAGATCTTTTCAGAGGTAGTCAATCCGTCAGTTTTCAACTTAAATGATCAGTATTTATATATGGTGATTGCTTGTTTATGAGTTTTCTGCATGTTTCTAACATTCGAGGATGAATGTTCCCAAGGGAGAGATATTGTTATACCTCGGGAACCCAAGGATCAGACCAAGGAGTCAAAATGGAGAAATCCTAGAAATTCGCACCAGGTCACAGGACGGTTCATTAGGTGGCTCCTTAGGTGGGACCATGAGTCGTGAAGTACTCGTGGTCAGGATGGGCTTGGAAGTGTTTTCGGGAGGCATGGGGGTGACCATGAGTTGTGGTCAGACCTCACAACTCGTGGGGTCACCCGTGGCAAGGATGGATCGCTTGAGGTAGTAGGGACCACGAGTCTTGGTCAGCCACCACGATTCTTGGGGTCCCTCGTGGGGTTCCCTGAGCTTGTTTGGGCATTAGACATCACGAATTCAGGCCACGAGTCGTGCCCCCAGCAATTACCCGTGAGGTCCCTCGTGGGGACTGGCAGCCAGAAATTTCTGCGTTTTTTGTAAGGATGTTTCCATAATTCCTAAATTTCTAAGGCCTAAACTGTGTCGTTTTAAGGTCTGAATAGGAAGGGGGATAAGTCCATGTTAAGACTAATTCGTGCATGCAAGAGTATAGAGAGGAGTCTAGAAGGTGATTCAAGGTGTTCTTCCCTAATTTCTCAAAATTCCATCTTGGGCTTTCAAGGGAGATTAAGAATCAAGTGTTCCCAGGTATGTAAGGTCGTCAATGGGTGAATTCTTCCACACCCATGCTCCTACTCGATGATTTTACTTACAATTTATCTAAAACACATGGGGTCTTGTATTTGATTATATAAATTCTAATGATTTAAATGGTGGATTTTTTGATTTTGAAATATTATCATAATCTATGGATTTCGATCATATTTCGAGTTTTAAGATTATTATAAAAATGTTGATTTTGATTTCCTAAGAAATTAAGCTTAGTTATGCATGCCCCGTGATGAATCGAATTATGAGTTATTTTCTCATTGATGTTCTTTACGAGCCCAACATGAATTGTGTTTTTAAATTGTGAATTTATCTATTACCCATTATTATTTTATGAAATTCAAGTTATATACATAATCTACAAGTATGTACGAATCTTATTATTCATGAATTATGTTTTTGGCCGACTCACGGGCCTCATGTCGTGGCTAGTTCACATATGTTCAAGCATGTTTATGATTATCATGATTTAACTAGACCATGAACTCATGCATGTATTATTATGAGAACTATATATTTTTTGGGAGTAGTATCGAGCACTGAGTAGGTTCGAGGCTCAGGTTAAGCCCCGGATCTCATGAACTACATTCCACCGTAGGTATGTTGGGAGCCTTTCATATTAGTCCCTGGACCAATGGTCCTTCTCATGGTGATATCACACTTTCATGATTCTACCCTTGGCAAGGTACGAACACCCTTTCGACTAGTGTTACAAGTCGTGCTTCATGTGTGCTCATATAGGTTATGTCGATTAAGAGAATATCCCACTATTCCTCATGATTAGTGTATGTTATGATTATGTATGTGAGCTCAAGTCATGTTATGTAAATCGCTTCTATTATGATTATGATTATGTTATGTTACGAATGTTTTGAAAACCTTGAGCCATATGATATGACATAATGATTTATGATACAAGCATGTTGTTATGCTCTTATGATCGTTTATGAGTTTTATATATATTTTTAAATGTCCATTTTATTTACCTTGCATACTCAGTACATTCCACGTACTGACCGCATACTTTCTATGTTGTATTGTCTCATGATACAATTCCTGGATCTCAGGCTCATCCCCACCCGTAGATAGATTCAGATTTACTCTCAACGCACATGGTGAGTCATCATGTTCCAAGGGCTACATGTTCACACTCTATGTTATTTCTTTTATTTTCTAGATATTGGATTAGTTGGGGAGTATCAATTCGTCTTTCTTGTTTAGAGGCTTATCAGACTACTCATTGTATTCCAGTGTATTGTATCAGTCATGCATTGGTTTTCCCCTTATGTTATGTTATAAATACGTCTCTATGTTATGTTTTCTGCTCATGTGATTGAATAAGATGCATGCTCATGCCATGCATCGACTTGGGGTACCTCGGGGCTCCTTGTCCCGTTTCTACAATCCGGGTGTACGTTTGGATCGTGACATAGGCCTTTATTAAGTTTAGCCACTTTAGCTTAAATGATCCAACCAAATGAAAATGAATCCCTTGATCCCGAGTTTGATCTTTATATTGACTATTCTTCTTTGATTAACCCTTCACCTTACCCATTGTTTATAATGAACCTGTTTTGGCCCTTGTCTCTCCTTGGACATTTTGAACCTCAACTCAGGCAAATTGCGTAAATTGAGGGTGACTATAGTAGGGGTGAATAGATTTTGGGGAGATGGTAAAGAAAAAGAAAGGATAAATGATTAAAGAATGGTGAGGAGTGGTGTGACAAGAAAAGAAAGAAAAAAGAGCTGAAAAAAATGAATGAAAAGAAAAGAAAATACAAAAGAAAAAGAGAATGAAAAAGTTGAGAAAAAGACACCACACCCACATATTGCATGTAAAAGGAGAAAAGGGAGGAAAAGTTAAAAAAGTGAAATGTGGAACCACAAGTATGTAGTGCCAAGGAGGGTTTAGTCACTTAATTTCATATTTACCATACCTAGCCCAAATCCTACATTATAAGACGAACAAAGTCCTATAGTGATTCTAGCTTAGTTGTCCGAAGAGATGAAGTACAGAAAATAAGGGCAAGCCTATGGTATCTAATGTGCAGTATTTGGAACTTCTTTGGGAGAGTGAGAGTCCCATTTGTTTAGTCCCAAGTTTATCAGTATATATATCTGTGTGTGTTGGGGACTTCATTTGTTGTGAAGGTACTTGGTTTCTGTTGTCTTTTACCAACTATCTTTTTAAATAGCATTAATGATAGATCATTTCACTGCTAATCATTGGGCAACATATCTTGATCCCTGTATGTCATCGGTTGTGGTTTCTTGTATGCATAGCTGACTCAGTTTTAGTAAAAAAAAAAGGGGTCAATAGTTGATTGTGATTTATAGTGCAAATTTTGTTGTGTTGGTTGTAGGTATTCTATGTTTTAAGTAGTTAAGCATCATTTTTAGCTTTTGTTTTCTTTGCCTGAGGACATGCAAATGTCTTAAGTTGAGGTTATTGATGTGCTGTGGGTTTACAACACATTCAATGCTTAAAACTGAGGAAACTAGCATTGACTTAGGTGTGTTTATATGGATATGAGGCACTTTTACATTATTTTCAGGGAAAATAGATGTTGGAGTTGAATTGTGCAAAAGATAGAGAAATAGATGTTGGAGCTAAATTGTGCAAGAGATGGAGAAAAATGTAGAAAAGTGGCTAAGTATGAACCTCAATACGAGTCGTACCATCCTGGTATGAGCCGTATTGAGAGTCGTGGAATGGTCCAGGGACAAATTGTAAAGCAAAGGCAAGTTACGGCTCATGGTACGAGTTGTACCATAACAGTTGTAGAAAGTTTCAGAATGTTTGCATAGGCCAAGTTGTGAGACCTACCTAAGACCTGTACCAAGGAACCATGGAAAAGCCAATGATATGATAAGAATGGCAGATCTCAAGGTATGAGAATTAGTCGTGAGTCGTGGAACTGAGGTGCGAGTCATACCAAGCTATTCATGGAAGTTAACAGAGAATGCCAGAAAGTGCCAGTTCAAACCATGGGAAGATTGCACGACTCGTAGGTTCTTGGTATGAGTCATATTAGAATTCAACACTTAGCCAAATTCTGTAGATGCCGGTCAATGTACAAGTCAAGGTACGACCTATACAATCCTGTTATGGGTCGTAGGTGAAGGCGGCAAATGTTTTTGGTAGTTTCCCTGTTTACTTAGGAGATGGTTCCAAATATTTTTACAAATACTTTTAAGGTTTTTTTCAGTAGAGAGAGCCGCATAGTTGAGTTTTGTTACACGAAATACATTGAGAGACAAGTTGTTGTTAATTATTAATTCAAGTCTTAGGAGATTTTCTTGCTTTGATTTTCTTCATTTTTCTTCAATTATTCCAAAGTCAATGATAAACACAAAGTCATTCCAAAGCAATGATAAACACTCGTATTGTATTTTCTTCGTTTTTAATATTTCTTAACGAAGTGCAACGTCAAAACTTGCCCAAATTCTTTATTTGCTTGAACCTAGAGAAATAGATATTAGGAAAACGGAATCACAACAAAGCCTTGATCTTTTGGATCATTGTATGACTTGAGCTACAAACATAGGATATTTAATTTGAAATAAATTGATAATAGTTGAATTGAAATCGCTCATGAGAACTAACCCGACGATTGAGTATAGTGATCTCATAGGGACGAACCAATCGTTTGGGTGAACCCTGATTATCATTTCTACAAGTTTCACGACCCAAACAGAGGCCAGGATTGCAAGACGGGACAAGGAGCCCCATGAAACTCCAAGTCGACCCATGGCATAAGCATATATCTAACTCAATCAATAAAATAGAAGAATCAACAAGATATTCATAGCAGAAGTCTAGATTAAACATATAATCACAATACACAATCTGAAGTTGAATACAACCCTATGTCTGAAAAGCCTCTAAATATGATGAGTTGATGGGACAAGACCCCAACTAACTCAACAATCTGGAACTGAAATTACATAAGAAAATATGAATAGTTTATTCCTCGGGAGATGAGGATTCACCAACAACACACGATGCTATCTCAGAAGACTGACTATTATCGGGGCTGATCCTGAGAGCCAGATCATGTATCTAGAAATGATACAACATAGAGTATGCGGTCAGTACGTGGAATATATCAAGTATGCAAGGTAAGTAAAATCGCTTAAGTAAATAAAATCATTTAAAGACAATGCATAATGTAAACATAAACATTAAGAATATGGGAGTAGGGCTTGCATGCGTTCATTCTGAAATCATGATCTGATCATAACATAACATATCATCATAACTGAATCAATTGACTCAAAGCTGAAATCTGATAGTAATGAGTAAAACTGAACATTGAGTCAAACCTGCTTTAGTACATATATAAATATATAAATATATAAATCTCATGAGTAATAAATATGAATATATAAAATCATGAGGAACAATGGGAGATCGTCTTTTAACTGACATACCATGATAGATCTTTCTTGGTCCCAACTATCACACTCAAGTGGGTAGAGTCGTCCAAAGCCTTACCAGGGCTAGGGACGATACCATGATATCGACATCAAGCTCATAGACCAATAAGGTTGGGGATATCTCACAAGGGAGGTCCCTAAGTAATATATATATAAGTATAAACCTACGTTGGCGCGTAGTTCTGAGGCATAGGGTGATCGACCCTTAGCCTACTCACTGCTAGACACTACTCTCAAAAATATGCATATGCTCTACACATTATTCAACGAAGCTCAACATTATCTATTGACATAGCTAAATCATCAAATACTTCTCAAATACGAAATCATGCATATGAGAAGCTTTAACTCAAACCATACCACAAGTTGAAAGATAATTGGGAGTCCTCGCAGCAAAACCATGTGGTAAGCTTAACTTGGGAAATCATAAATCATACTAGTACAAGTGGGCAATGCCCAAAGCTTTATCATGCTTGAGAATGCTCATTTCACATCGAAAACATCATTATAAACATGGATAGCTTGAAAACTTGCTTTTCATCATAATATCTCATCATAATCATACATTCATCACAAATCTCTTCTTTCATGAACTTTCATCAATGGGCTTTTTAATTCATAAAGCTAGAAACATGATTATTATTTGAAAACATTATAAAACATGCTCATGCTTCATAATTCAATAGTTGAAACATATTTAATTCATACCCATGTACAGAGTTTAGGAATATCATTCACTGGGTTAAAACCCCATATATTAGACATAGAAATCTCATGATTTAGAGAGGGATTGGACATGGGTGTGAAATAATTCACCCATTTATAACCCTAAATACCTGTTGGTAGCTGATTCTTACACTTCTTTGATAGCCCAAGAAGAAATTAAAGAGGAATTGAGGAACACTAGTCTTGACCACCCTCTCTCATCTTCTACCCTGCATGCATGAATGTAAATGGCCTAAGATGAACCTAACCCCTTTAAAAGTCATCATTAATAACTCAAAATGACGTAGTTTTGGCCTTAGAAGCTTAGGAATTATGGAAAAGCCCTTACTAAAATTGGAGGAAATAACTGCTAGATGGTCCCAAATGAGGGACCTACCGACATGTCCTTTATGGCCACGACTCATGGCATGATCCGTGAAGTACACTGCTTCTCAAATCTACTGGGCTTGTAACAAAAGACATAACGACTCGTTGCTTGGTGACCATGACTCGTGGTCACCATCCGTCAGGTACACTACCATAGCCTCAATAAAATTATTCCCTGCTTGGGAACGACTTACCCCACGAATCCTGGGTACTGACCACGACTCATGGGGTCCTCCCGTCAAGTACACTATCTCTATTCTCCTCTTTACTCAAACACCACTCCCTAGGACTGACCTACCAACTCGTGGGGCACCACAAGTCATGGTCCGGCCCGTGGGGTTCGTGATTCCAAAATGCAAACTTATCACCTAAGCCTCCCCATGAGTCACATCACGACTCGTTCGCTTCTCTCATGGGTCACCTCACGACCGTCCTGTGACCTGATGCAAAATTTTAGTTTTTTTCTCCGTTTCAACTACCGGGTCTAATCTTTGGGCTTCCAGGGTATAAAAACAAGTAAGCAATTTGATAGATCACAAGCATAAATCCGAAATAGTTATAAACTCATGGGGAACACTTACCCTTGTTAATTGCAAATCTTGGTAAATAACAACCAATTCTCAATATTTTCTTATAATTGCTTTTTATAAATCCCCCTTTTGGAGATAACATACATAAATGCTTAAATGCCTGCATTATTCTATATCTTGACCATATTCCTTGTGGGATCGACCCCAACCTTTGTTGTATTATATATTGACAACGTTCGTGTCAAACTTTTACAGGAGTGTGATTTGAGTCTTATCACACATACAATACCATAACCTTGCCTTTACTTTCAATACCTCCATTTTTGGACGGTTGAACTAGGATCACCATAGGTCTTTCTTAGGCTTGTAATGTAGGCTCGAAAATGGGAATGGTAGATATGAAAATAGTACCTCAACCCTCCTTGGCACTACACTAAATTTGTCTCTACATAACCTCAAGTTCACTTCTCTCCCTTTTTCCCTCTTTTCTTCTTGTTTTACAACTACGGGTGTGGTTTTCCTCTTTTCAAGCATTTTTTTCTTCTTTATTTCTTTTCCTTTTGTTTTCTCTTTTTTATTCTTTTATATTTCAGTATGCACACCGCACCCACCTTTCCCTATCATGCTTCAATGATCTCGCCACCAATATTTTATTAATAACCCATATGCTTGCCACCCTCAACTTAGGTAATTTTTCTTAGTTGAAATGCACAGTGTCCAAGGAGGGACCAGGGCCAGAGTAGGTTCATCATACTCAAGAAGTGAAGGTGAATTGTCTAAACAACGAAAAGGTTCATTTAAAGCTCAAACTCGGGATTAAAGGATATTTATTTTCATTTAGTAGGTCATTTTAGGCTAAAATGGACAAATCATCAAAAATGGCCTATGACCTTTCTTAATCTCCTATCCTATACCTTGGTATGAACAACCAGGCAAGTTTTAGATACATACACATAGCAAAACTAAGTGTATGCCTCACTCACAAATGCATTAGATTACACGGTAAGTTACCTACTACCAGGTTCATGCACAACTTAAGTGTTATACCCCAGAAGCCCAAAGATCAGACCTGAGAGTTAAAACAGGGAAAAGTTTAAAAACTAGCACCAGGCACAGAACGAGTCGTAAGATGACCTGTTGGTGCAGCCCACGAGTCGTGACGTGATTCGTGGGGAGGCTAGGTAAGGAGTTTGGAATTTTGGAGAATTAGGATCCCAGAAACGTGACCATGACTCATGGCCAGGCCCCACGAGTCATTCGGTTAGTTTTGGGGTGAGTAAGGAATGATAGGAGAAGAAGAGAGTCAGTGGACTTGATGGAAGGACCCCGCGATTCGTGATCAGTCCCCACGATTCGTGGGGAGGGTCGTGGTCAGCTAACTAAGATAAATTGGCATGGAGGTAGTGTACATAACGGGTGGTAACCACGAGTCGTGGTCACCCGTAACGAGTCGTGAGGTTGTCCATGACGAGCCCAGGTGATCAGATAGGCAGTGTACTTGACGGACGACTCCATGAGTCGTGGCCCAAGGTAGCGAGTCGTTAGGTCCCTCGTTGGGACCATCTGCCAGTTATTTTCTGCAAAATAAGTAAGGGCTTTTTCGTAATTTCTAAGTTCCTAAGGCCTAAATTACGTTATTTTGAGATTTGAATAGCGACTTTTAAAGGGGTTAAGTTCATTTTAGGCCTTATTCATACATGCATGCAAGGTAGAAGACTAAAGAGGGTGATCAAGCCTAGCATTCATCAATTTCTCTTCATTTTCCTATTAGGCATCTAAAGAAGTGTAAGAATTAGCTACCAACAGGTATATTGGGTTATGAATGGGTGATTTCTTTCACATCCATGCCTAATCCCTCTCTAAACCATGATAATTCTATGTCTAATCCATGGGGTTTCAATCCAAATGCATGAATCTCTTATTTCTATACATGGGTCTGATTAATTATGATTCTACTATTGAATTATGAATCATGGGCAATTTTGATAATGTTTTCAATTAAAAAATTATGTTTCTAGTTTTATGAATTAAAAGCCCATTGATGAGATGTTCATGAAAGATGAGATTTGTGATGAATGTATGATGATGATGAGCTATTATGGTGAAAAGAATGTTTTAAAGCTACCCATGTTTATAATGATGTTTTTTATATGAATTGAGTATTATCAAGCATGATAAAACTTTGGGCAATGTCCACATGTCTAAGAATGAAGTATGATTTCCCGAACTAAGCTTACCATAAGGTTTTGGACCGAAGGCTCCAAATTATATTTTTGCTTGTGGTATGTTTTGACCTAAAACTTCTTATATGCATGATTTCATATTTGATATGTATTTGATTATCGAGCTTCTTCAATTGACGATGTTGATCTTCATTATAAAATGGTGTAGAGCATATGCATGTTTTTGGAGTAGTGTCTAGCACCGAGTAGGCTAAGGGTTGATCTCCCTATGCCTAAGAACTATGTGCAAACATAGGTTGATACTATTATATATTAATTTGGAACCTCCCTTGTGAGCTATCCCCGACCCTAATGGCCCTCGAGCTTGATATCGATATCATGGTATCATCCCTAGCCCTGGCAAGGCTTTGGACGGATCTACCCACTTAAGTGTGATAGTTGGGACCACGTAAGCTCTATCGTGGTATGTTAGTTAAAAGAAGAGTTCCCACTATTCCTCATGATTTCAGTTATGCATGTTTATTACTCATGAGATTTACATATGTAAGCATGTTCTAAAGTAGGTTTGACTCAATGTTCAGCTTTACCTATAAATATTAGATTTCAGCTTTGAGTCAGTCGATTATGTTATGATATGTTATGAAATGATATGTTATGTTATGATGAGATCATGATTTCTAAAAGAATGCATGCAGACCTTACTCTCAAATTCTTGATATTTATGTTAACAGTATGCATTATCTTAAATGATTTTATATACATAAGTGGTTTTACATACCTTGCATACTCGGTACATTCCACGTACTGAGACGTTGTATTGTTTCATGATACAGGACCCGACTCTCAGATTTAGCCCCGCCCATAGTTTGACATCAGAGTTAGAATTTTCGTGTTGGTGAGTCCTTATCTCCCGAGGACTTGACTACTCAGATATCTTTATGTATTTTCAGTTTCAGCTTGTTGAGTTAGTTAAGGGTCTTGTCCCATCAACTCATCATGTTTAGAGGCGTTTCAGACATACGGTTGTATACAACTTCAGATTGTGTATTTTGATTTTATGTTTAAATTTAGAATTCCGCTATGATTATAGTATTGATTTTCTTTAGTTTCTTTGATTGAGTTGGATGCATACTTATGCCATGGGTTGACTTAGGGTCCCTCGGGGCCCCTTGTTGCGTGTTACGATCCGGGCCTCCGTTTGGTACATGACAAACTTGGTATCAGAGTAATAGGTTCAAAGTGTCCTAGGGTGTTTGAAAGCAGCATTAAGTAGAGTCTTTTTCATGGGTGTGAAGCGTGCCACACTTATGATGAAGAGGCTATGAGACATTTAGGAAATGTTCCCTTCCTTCATGATCTATGTTGTGAGATGAAATGTCTCCCTATCCCTCTAATTCGTGCTACTCGCGATTGAAGAATCATGGCTACCTGAAGAATGAATGGTAGAAGGAATTGGAATGGTAAAGGCCACGAGGATGGCAATGAAACTGGGCACCAGCAGGCCCCACCAGTTCAGGAGCACCAGGCACCGGAGCTAGTTGCCATGCTGAGTTTCGGGAAGTTATTCAGATGCTTTCGCAGGCCTTGACCGCTAAGGTCAATCAGCAGGTTGTTGCGCATTTTCTGCAAAATGGCAATGTAGCAGCGACTCAAGTTAGAGACTTCTTAAGAATGAACCCACCAGTGTTTCTCGGGTCAACAGTAGATGAGGACCTGCATGAGTTCATAGATGAGATAGTGAAGATCTTCCAAGTCATGGAGGTGAATAGGTTTGAGTGCACAGAGTTGGCCTTATATCAGTTAAAAGGGGTCACACATATCTGGTTTCGCCAATGGAAGGCTAGTAGGGTTTCCGGAGCAGGCCCTGTCTCTTGGGAAGAGTTTCATGTTGGATTCTTGGATCGCTTCTTCCCTCATGAAATAAGGGAGCTGAAGGCAACTGAGTTCATAAATCTGAAGTAGGGAAGGATGATGGTGAAGAAGTATGCCCTTGAGTTCACCCGCCTATTGAAGTACGCCCCAGAGTTAGTGGCTGATCAAAGGGCGCGGGTGAGTAGATTCATCCAGGGTGTAGTGGACTATTTGGATAAGGATTGTAGGACCGCTATGCTTCATTAGGACATGGACTTCCCTCAGATAGTCTTGTACGCCTTATAACGCTCAAACCACACTTCCAACTGAAGTATGAAGCGGACGTTGTCAATAAAGAACCCAACTAGAGGTTGGGGTCGATCCCACAGTGAATATGGAAG